>JAKTYO010000053.1:20906-62466 GCA_030578735.1 Metschnikowia noctiluminum | reverse complement strand
TATGCAGTGCGCACACAACAGCGCAGGCTGGGTGTCGCGGCTCCAGTGTAAGAAAATTTTCAGTTTCCCTCCCAATTCTTCACCCCACCAAACTACTCGTTAACCATGGCTAGAGGACCTAAGAAGCACCTTAAGAGATTGGCAGCCCCATCCCACTGGATGTTGGACAAATTGTCCGGCACCTACGCCCCAAGACCATCTGCTGGTCCACACAAGTTGAGAGAGTCCTTGCCTTTGATTGTGTTCTTGAGAAACAGATTGAAGTATGCTTTGAACGGTAGAGAAGTCAAGGCCATCTTGATGCAAGAGCACGTCAAGGTTGACGGTAAGGTCAGAACCGACTCGACTTTCCCAGCTGGTTTCATGGATGTCATCACCTTGGAGGCCACCAACGAGAACTTCAGATTGATCTACGACGTCAAGGGTAGATTTACCGTCCACAGAATCACCGCTGAGGAGGCTTCCTACAAGTTGGGTAAGGTCAAGAAGATTGCTTTGGGTAAGAGAGGTATCCCATACGCCGTCACCCACGACGGTAGAACCATCAGATACCCAGATCCATTGGTCAAGGCCAATGACACTGTCAAGATCGACTTGGCCACTGGTAAGATCACTGACTTCATCAAGTTCGACACCGGTAAGTTGGCCATGGTCACCGGCGGTAAGAACATGGGTAGAGCTGGTGTCATTGTGCACAGAGAGAAGCACGAGGGTGGTTTCGACTTGGTCCACATCAAGGACGCCTTGGAGAACACCTTCGTTACCAGACAATCTAACGTCTTTGTCATCGGTACCGAGGCTGGTAAGCCATACGTCTCCTTGCCAAAGGGTAAGGGTATCAAGTTGTCTATCTCTGAGGAGCGTGACAGAAGAAGAGCCCAAGGCGGTTTGTAAGCGGCGCCGCAGTAGTAAGTTAATATACGCTTTTACTTTATGTTTTTGATGTAGATAGTACGTTAGGGGTTGAAAGACCGCACAATTGCATTGTTGCTGGCTTTCAGATAATGCGGTAGACGACTTGAAATGAAATGACACTAGCTGACTGCATCATTATTCGGACCAAGTTGAGATGCGGATTGTTCTGAATTCCAGTCTCTTGTGGTTGGCGAAATTACTTTGCGATGACAGTTATTTATTTTTTTGATTTTTTGATTTTTTTTTTCAATTTCCGAAAAAGCATCGCATCCTAGGGCGATAGTTTGGGGACGTCTTTCTCTCGACTCATCGCTGATTTAGGACTTTCTTTTGGAATATGCATTACTTCGTGTGACGTAGTTGAAATGGAGTATCGGACGATCGAAGCTAGTTTTTTGCTTGATTTGCAACTAATTCAAAAATCATCGAACAATAAAAATTTCAAATTTCCAGCCGCTACCATTTCGTGTTCTTTTTCTTTTTCTTTTTCCTCTTTATCTTTTTTTTTTTTTTTCGACTCACAACTCAAAACCTTCTTATTCTATTGAGAAAATTGCCAGCTTATTAATTCACCACAAAGTATTTCTTCAGCGACCTTTCATTTAAGGAAATCTCATAAGCTTAGATGGACTCTATGAGGGCTCGCATCGCTTTCGCGGCTGTCTCTGATTGTCTTGAAGCCTCTTGCTAATATAAAGAATGAGAAGGGGAATCCAGAATAAGTTTGTATATCTAGAAGGCTTAGACTGGGCCTGATGTGGTCCAAATTGAGATCAATGAAGAGGTCGAACGTCCAATCGATCGTGAATGTGAAATGGGCCGAAGTCGAGACTTTGGGTCACGTGATGAACTCTCCATCAAAAGTCGGTGGATGCAAAGGAAGCTTCTTAAAGGAAATACAGGCCAATAACGAGCAAAGAAAATGCATCAGGAGTAAGAACTTTTTATCTCACAGTCAAAATACAGCCACTGTTTTAATCACTTGTTGGCAGACTTATCTGTTTGCGAACCACATATAATGGTATTAGTTGGGGCGTGTCATGGGGGTAAAACAGGAGGTGGCTACTTCGTTGATTTTAGGCTGGCAAGATAATCAAAGAGAAAAAAGGAATATTTAAGAATATTCTCAACTGCGGAGCTGCAAAAAAGCCACCAGAGTTAGAAGTAAATCTTCTCAATTTTTCCGGTGTATGAAGGGTCTCACTCACGTGGAAATAAGTCTTGTCGTCTAATGCAAAATACAATAACCTCCAGGGTCTCGCGCCTGCGACCATTGCTGATAAGACTGCATATAAACACACCGGCTGCCGCGGCTCGCCTATCTTAGATCTTTACTTCTTCTCCTCACCTTCTCAACCTTCAACTTCTATTCAACTATCTCTTTCTTTTCTCTCTTTCTCTTCAATTCAAACATTCTTACAAACATGTTTCGTCGAATCTTACTTTTAACCCCGCTTCTATGGCTCGTTTATCACATGAGCGAGAACGGTTTCAACATCTTTTCATCAAACATCATCCAGATTAGCCGCCCACTGCTCTTTGGAACGAGCCTGAAAGATTCCACTAAAAGACCCTTGAGGCTTGGCGACATCAACTTTCTCCACACAACAGACACACACGGGTGGCTCAGCGGACACTTGAACCAGCGTACCTATGACGGCGATTGGGGTGACTTTGTATCTTTCACACAACACTTGAGAAAACAAGCCCATGACCAGAAACAGGACCTCCTTGTTGTGGACTCGGGTGACCGCCATGACGGCAACGGACTCTCGGATATCACTTTCCCAAACGGAGCGAGAAGCTTGCCGATTTTCGCTAAGCTGGACTACGATATCATCACTTTGGGGAACCACGAGTTGTATCTCTGGGAAAATAGCAAACAGGAGCTCGACTTGATCGTGCCTCACTATGGTGAAAATTACGTCTGCTCAAATGTAGAGTACCGCAGCCCTGAAAACGGCTCCTTTGTTCCGTTTGCCCAACGGTACCGGTACTTCACGACCCCGCAACAGAAATTCCGAGTCTTGTCGTTTGCGTTTCTTTTCAACTTCAACCGTGCTAATAAACGGACCAAGGTGACGCCTATTGAGCGCGCGATCCTGGCCCAGTGGTTCAAAGATGCTCTTGCAACATATCCGCCGCTGGAAGTAGATATCATTGTAGTGGCAGGGCACGTGCCGGTCTCTAAACGATGGACCGAATTGCAGCTTCTCCACACGACACTCCGAGCTGCATACCCAGACACAGTGATCCAGTATTTTGGTGGACACAGCCACATAAGAGATTTTCAGGTACTTGATCACAAGCTGACGGCGCTTCAAAGTGGCCGTTTTTGTGAGACCGTCGGCTTTTTGAGTGTTGATCTATCCCTTGAGGCTGAAACGACAGAAGATCGCTTTTTCCGCTCTTACATTGACTTCAGCGTCGATCTGTTTGTTTTTCATTCCAGAAGGGAATCACTCGAACAATTTCACACGGATGGGGGCTTGCAGGTTAAGCACATGCTCAAAGAAGCACGCAAAGATCTCCAGCTTGACAACGTTATTGGCCACGTGCGGAAGGCAAACTATTACATGGACTATGTGCCGATCGAGCACCCGAAGAACATTTACAAGTTACTAACGAGCCAGGTCTTGCCATCATTGAATCAAAATGAGACTTCCAAAACTGCCAACGAGGAGCGAATTATCATCATCAACACCGGATCGGTGCGTTACGATCTATACAAGGGCCCATATACGGTGGATAGCCACTTCATTGTATCGCCTTTCCAAAACGACTGGGTAAAGATCAGTCTACCAAAGGACATAGCCATCAGAATCGCTCCCCAGCTCAACGAAAATGACTATATTCTTTCTGGCTCGCAGCTGCAAGGTGCTATTGCATATTTGAAGCCACCTCATCAAAGGTATTTGGACCACGCAAGAGACAGCGCAGAGGGTCAGACGGCTTTTATGTACCCGGACTTGGATGGAGAAGTCGATACAGAGGGCCAGCTCCGAAAGGGATACGTCACATATGACGACTTTGGTCATTCAGGTGACGATACGCCTCACAGGGGGGTCAAACACTACCCCATTCCTAATGTTGTACAAAGCCTAGAATTGAAGCCGGGTCTCGACGGGACAGTTGATGTGGTTTTCTATCGTTTTCTCATCCCCTATGTTGTTGCCGCGGTCGAGGCCCTCGGTGGCAAGCTTGAGGGATTGGAGTTTTACTCAGACACTTATTTGGGACTCTTACTCGACCAGTACGTGGAGGCCAACCACATATGAGGCCACGTGATCTTGAAGGGCCGTGTGATCATTGAGCGAGTCGCAAATTGTGTACTTAGATAAATCGTATGATGTATATTGTTCACTTTGAACGCCGATTATGTAAATGTGGTCGGCGCTATAGGATTTTGACAGGTGACTGTGAAAAAGCGCGCCGATCTAGAGTTTGTAGCTATTCTGGCGAAAAATAGCCTATCAGCTGGGGCAATGGTCGGTGACGCTTGGCGGGCGTCAGCTGCTTTGATTGAGATTCTGATTGTTCGGAATTCCAAGAGAACTAGCTCTACTCCCCGTCTTTTTTTTTCTTCGTTCTCTTTCAATGAAAGAACCCATGAATTTCCTCATTGCAGCTGACTATGATATGTGCCTTAGCTCACCGTGACTTCAGTTTCAGCAAGAATACACCAGGTGATTCGTACAAAACCCGAAAGAGCAGCATATGCCACGAAAATGAAAGGTTGGCTCAAAAACTGAAAGTCTTATACCACAACCACGCTATCGTGTGGCTTGAAAGTGACTCGATAATTCAAGCTGTTGATGCTCTCAGCCTCGTCGTTTGTGGCGACAACCTGGTCCACCACCAAGTTAATGTTGAATCCAAACCAAGGTCCCCAGAGTGCTCTTGGTCTTTGTGCAGCGGCATTGTTGGCCACTACTAAATCAGCGGTCTCGCCTAATCTTGAACGTCCGCTTTCATCAAAACGCACTTTCCCATGTGCGATGATCGTGTAGAGCCCTGTCCCAGGCACCAAGTGGCAGTCGAAGCTCGTGAGCTGGTGGCTAGAGCCCGGGGAAGCGAGCCATTTTTTCTGGAACTCAAGCCGGGAGTCATTGCTTGGGGGTTGTGGAATCACTGGGTTTCCATTGAACACCACGGCACTGGCCGGTTTTAGTTGCTTTGCAAACTGCGTGGCGTATGCTTCGACTGACGGAAATTGGGGCTGCATCGAGCTCAGCCCCTGCTGATGAAGCTGTAGGTCAAGCAGCGATAGCAACTTTTTCAAGAACGGCTCGATTGGCTGTGCTGGACACAAGGTTAGTCTTGCGTGTCCTCTAGAGGGCAGTTAATTTGATATTTTTGAGGTGACGAGACAACGTGCTACGTACATGGATCTTGCTGAACATTGTTCATTGTTGGGTATGTTTGGTGAAATAGGCTGGTAATCTAAAAAGGATTTGAGCTTCTCGCGTTGAATAAGAGATCTCAATGTCTTAATTTTTTTTTTCTTTGCTCTCGCCAGCCAATGCGCATTGGGTGCGAAAAAGTTCATGAGGTTAAAGGCTCGCTCAGGCTCAGGCTCAGGCTCAGGCTCAGGCTCAGGCTCAGAGACATTTAGCAGTATAGAGTGATTATCAAGACACCAATTATTATTATTTCTTCTTTTTTTGATACGGTTTAAAAAATGACAACATCTTTATGTATGATATTTTTTTCTGTGAGTGAAAAGAGTTTGACAAAAAGTTGTACCAGGAAAGCAGGTAGCGGATGTTAGGTTTTGACTACTACTAGGTCTAGGATGGTTGGCCTAGGTGAGTGAAGACAAATAAGGAGCTAAGATGTTGCGATATATTTATAGGAGTAAAGCAAGCAATTTTACCGAAAACGATTGAAAGATATCCTCTTGAAGGAGCTTGTGTCCTGGCGTGGCCCAAATATTTCTTCTATAGGTTTGTCCTTGTGCGGCATTTGAAGGACAAGAGTGGGGAGCGCAAAATACAATGGCCATCGGCTGCGGTGATGAGATTGGGTGGAAGTAAGGAAGCTAGAGTACTAGTAGCCTCACAAAGAACAAAAAGCTCGAATTGTTTTGTTTGAAGATGCAAACCAGAAAGTGGGCAGTAGTGTTAATTCTGATAGTTTGTATTGGTGAGAATTGACATTCAGTCATGAGTCAAGGTGTGATATACGGGCTGGGGCTCATACTATTCTGCGCAAGGAAAAGGGCGATTCGATATATCCATTCGATATACCTGCAATACAAGGCGACCCAAAATTTGATTGCAATTCTTTCCTGATGCATGTGGTGAAGCCTAATTACCGTCGATACGGAGGCCAGAGTGGCAGCTTTGCCTCAAAACGTCTGACTCGGAGAATGGTTCGGTCCTTTAGAAGCTTCCACCGCCAAATATTTGTCTGGTTCGGACGCTTCATCTAAAGAATAGCCCATGAAAAGGTCAATTGTCACATTGTCAATTACGCGCCCACATATTGATGTAGCCGTAATCCAGCACGAACAGCGAGTTTGTGTCTTTATACTTGTTGATTTCCATGTCCCTCTCTCTATTTTCAAAAACACAAATCTAAACAGGACCTATTCCGCGAATGAGGTCTCTGTAGTCGGCACGGCGTGTGGCGCTTACATGTTTTGGCGTTTTCAAATACTCCCTGCGTTCGCCTGGCGCTACATCGCCCGCCCACTCGTCGAGCTGAAGAGCCCGGCGCGAGTTGGGGTCACACAATTTCAAGGCAAGCATGATGGTGAAGTATGCGTCGTTCCCAGCGTTGTGCAAAAAAGAAAAAGGTTGCTTCACTGTCCGAAGCGCATTTTGCAAACTCGAGCCATATTTCCCGTGGGAGCATGCGTAGAGTTTCTGGGTGTCCAACTGGAGAACCCTATCTGGCATGGAAATGCCGATTTTCTCAAGGTAGTCGATGTCGTTCTTCAAATCGTGCCCAACAAACATGCATGGAATGCGCGTGTCGGCAACAAAGTACTTGTAGATGAGCGCCCGCAAGAAGTCCTTGGCTTCACCCAAAGAGAGTAACAACAGCTCGCCCTCTAGGAAATTGTTCATGTGATCAGGCACATACCGCCCATTACGTTTGTTCTTGTGCTCGTCGATGATGATGTGGTACGTGCGCACCGTGGGAGTGAGCGCCAGCTCCTGGTCGAGGGGGGTGTATATCGAGATTCCGATCTCGGTCACAAGCTCAGTGTTGCGTTCCCACGCCTCGATGTCTACACAAAATAACAGGGCCTCGCGGCCAAACACCCACTCCATGCTTCTCTTGATTTGCGCCAACGCATTGCTGTTGTTGCCCCTGTAGCTGCCCCGTTCGGTGACCTCTTTAATGTACTGGTTGATTTGCCGGCGATAGAAAACAGCTGGTTTGGGCAATGCGACGTCGTCGTTCGTGTACGGGCCCTGGACAAACTGTGCTTGAAGCACACCGGCGCTTGCGTATTGCATCGTGAGAAAAGTAAAATTCTGATGAAGGAAATAAGAAAGGAAATAAGAAAGGAAATAGAGGAGTCTCAACGATTTCTGCTGCTTTTAGATGCGCTAAATATTTCTTAATCAAGGGAATATGAGGTGAGAACCAATGAGCATGGCGACCTGTTGCAGCTGAGGCTGAGTGCAGGTTGCACCGTTGCAGTGCTAGTGAGTGAGTAAGTAATAGGTGAGTAAGTAATAGGTGAGTAAGTAATAGGTGAGTAAGTAAGAGTGAGAGGCCGAGCAATTATAGAGGCCTCAATAAAGAACAAAGGAACAAAGACCCCAATAAAGAGTTCAGCTGGCATTGTTCAGATGTACTTGAGAATATTCAAGATCTCCGAAGTCTCAAAAAAGGATAGAACGAAGCAAAAAGTTCTTCTTGCAGCGGAACTGAAAATTTACTGGTCCTAAATTTCTTCAAGCTTCTAGGCCATGGGCAATTTGAGTGCATGGGCGAATTGAGGGCCCTGATAATTCGCGGGTCGAGGTACGCTTTGTCTCAGGCTTGACGATGTGAGCGACACACTAGACTGTTGCACCAGAAGCTGAAAAAGAGGATTTTGAACCTTATCAGATTTTTTTGATTTTTGTTCGTGTTAGGAGGCTCTTTAGACGTGGCTCCAAAACCAGGGCTCGACTTCACTTCGCTCTTGTTTCTCACTGCTCAGAGCAGCCTGGGTCTACGGGCCAACCATTGAGCATCTAACCTCTAAGTCGAGCAGCCAAACAGAACGAAACAATACCGCGAGCGAGTATGAAAGGAAAAGAAAAGAAAAGAAAGAAAAAGAGAACATGATATTGAGAAGTAAAAGGTTAGAAAGAGAAGAGAACAAGGAGGGAAAAAAAAAGAGACAAGAAGAAATAAAGGAAAGAGAAAAAGAGAAAAAGAGAACAAGAAGGAATAAAGGAAAGAGAACAAGAGAACAAAAGAAAAAGAAAAAAGATATGAACACAATCAAAGCAGAAAACGAAGAAAAGTGATAAAAAAGTATATCCAGAATTGGTCTTTTGGGAAGTGAAGACCTTTATTCAAAATGAAAACTACCACTCGCCACCGGTCTCTCGTTATGTAATTCGAAATGTTTCATATCGAGCACGGTTGCTGCCGCGATTAACAAAACCTTTGTTGGTCCCACTCCCACAAAACACTGTACAGTATAGGCGCACTGCACGTGACGACAATCTCCACAAGCTGTATTGCTTCTTTCCCTTTCCCTTCTCTTTTCTGTTGTACTTCACTGTCTTTGTCGGAAAGAGCCTAGCTTGGTCGCAAAAAGCTTTCACTCTTTTCGAACATGGTTCCCGAAGCTGACTCAGGATAAAGAAGATCAGTTATCTTATGGCACGCACCACATTTAATAACATATGGGGAGAGAAGAGCTCACGTGACTGCTCCTTATTTCGCCCTTTCTGCGTGGCCATATCCGAACAGGGTTCGCAACCGCAGCAACCTTATCAATCTTTATATAAAAGACGCTCGAGTTCCACGCATGGACAGCTTCTAGAAAACTTAAAAGTTCTTTCTCAAACTGAATCATATAATCCACCATAATGTCTGATACGATCAAAAATATTGCTGTTTCCGTTGCTGGCTCTGTGGGTGGCAACAAGGTTGCTGATGGCCTTCACTTGGGTAATGGTGGACACATGGCCTCTGGAATCGCCGGTGGCATTTTGGCTGGAGACGCTGAGAGAAAGGTCGAGGAGAAGAAGAACAAGAATTGAGGGTCTCGTGAAAAGGTTTCTGAAATAGCACTTTTTAAGTCGTACTTATACGACTACGAATACGAATATACGATACTGATACATTGGGAAGCTCGAGACTAATCGTAGACCCATCTAATTGGCAAGCCATTTCGAAATATCGTCTCTCAGATCGAAAAGCGCTTTTAATGAGGGATGCTTTTGCATGTGTGGAGATGAAATTAATCTTAAACCGCGTAGTTGAGTGCACCGCGCCAGAATACTGGCTCGGCAATATTGTTTTCGGACGAACAAATATCGAGAGAAGTAAGTCAAGGCAACGAGCAAGTGATTTCATCTGGAGCTGCTAATCATGAAAATCTGCTTGATCCGTGTGCTGAGATTATCCTTGGCATTGAGGCTGTGCATTTTGATTTCGGAAATTATGGAAGTGCTCAGCCAGAATCAGCCAAGATCAGTTATTCGCTGAAAGATTTCGTCAAGCCACCCGCCTCAGTTGGTCCATACAAAGAAGCCACAACTTTAATAATCAATAAACAGTATTTCATGAATTGATTTGTTCCGATTATGAACGATTCTACAAAGCGTGTGCGTCAATGCATTTCCGCAATAACAAGAAAAGATTTACTTGCTTTTTCAAACTCTTTTGCAAGAGTGTTATCTTTGAACCGACTACATGAGGTATACTTTGGTATCGCTTATGACGAGGCGCTTCTCGGCCATTATGCCTATACTTGCCCCAAATCAACAGGTCACGGTTCAGCTCGCTCACCACTGTTCGCAGCCAATGCTTGACATTTTCGGCTCCGGGAAGACTCCGGTAGTACAGCAAGAGAATTTATAAAAAGGTTGTGAATCTTCACAAACTATCAGAATACTTTTATTCATCAGTATTATCAGCATAGACATAGCCATGCAATTATCTATTTTATCAGCAGCCGTCTTAGCCACAGCAGTGGTGGCAGCACCTTTTGGTATTTCAACACAAAATAGACAGGAAGTCAAGACCCCCGAGAAACGCGAAATTTACGAGAAGCGGGACTACGAACTTTCACTTGATGCAGATGTGCTCGAAGGAAGGTTTCTCTGGTGCAGCGAGTCTTTGACTAATTGCGTGAGAGCGGTAAAGCTCCAGGAGCCCAATTTCTGGGGAACGTATTCCGAGAAAAGAAAGGCACAGGAATACAGGCCTTTGTATGGTGGACACGACGTTTATGTGATCTGGGAGGAGCAAATCTTGGGGCTCTTTGATGCTACAACTAAAGTTTACGAATCTGG
This sequence comes from Metschnikowia noctiluminum, assembly GCA_030578735.1. Taxonomy (NCBI): domain Eukaryota; kingdom Fungi; phylum Ascomycota; class Pichiomycetes; order Serinales; family Metschnikowiaceae; genus Metschnikowia; species Metschnikowia noctiluminum. Next base: position 52,072 of record JAKTYO010000053.1, on the reverse strand, counting down.
CGTTAACCCTACAACCATAAAATATTCTTTAGGTGAGGGGAAGGGAGGAATCACCGAGGCTCTCCATGAGAAATGGTGGCAGCTCAGTGGAATGTCTTCAACACAATATAGAGCTAGCCCTAACTATAAAGACTGCCAGAATACGTTGTACGAGACCATAGAAATGCTTAAAGTTCTCATTGAGAGGCAAGGCGGACTCGTGTACCAGGGACAATACATGGAGCCCGACCCCCAGGACGAAGGCCTTAACATGCAACTCGCTGAGTTAGACAGAGAAGAACGGGGTCGCCTGGAGAAAAAGTTGGCTCAGTTTGGTGAGCAACAGGAGAACTTCGAGGAATGGCCTGTTCAACTCGAGGGTGAGCTTGATCAATACGAGGAGATATCTCCTGAAATGGAAGTGCTTTTTTGATATCGTTGAAGATTAAAAATAGTTATATAGCATGTTATAGCGATTGTCTTTGTTGTTTTTGTTTGGAGTTTGGATTCATCGTTTGCCATTTACCATGAGCCCGCAAAATCACTGTCTGGATTTCAAAAAAAACAAATTTTTATGTGCTGTATTGTTGAGTTTGGTTCCGCCGAGGAGTGTAAGAAAAGTGACTTTAAAGAAACCTCAGTTTTGCAAGCTCACAAAAATTCACTTCGTCTGATCCGCATGTTGTTCAGACAACAGGGGATCTCGTGTTTTATTAATAAATGTATGGCTAAAGGTCAGTGTACGGCTAAATGTCAGTGTATGGCTTAATGTCAAGGTTATTCAAACACCTCTTTGTTTCAGAGAGTTTTTTTCAAAAAATACCACATTACAAATTTGACTCACGCCTTCTTGCTCTCTCGATTATTGACCACTCGGGGTCTCCATTCCTGTGTTGCGTTCCTTGTAACATCTCAATGTTCACAGTTTGGGCATGAATACAACCGAACAGGCTATTTGGCAGTATCTCATCCGGCAAATAAAGTACGACCGACGCGTGGTATAACGTCAACATCAATCCAAACACATTTCTCGTACCATATGTGCGTGGCGTGTCTTTGCTCGCTTTATCTTTTTTTTTTTGTTCTTCTATTTTTTTTCGTGTACTCAATTCCAGTGTGGACAGTTGAATCATCAGATCAACCTTTGACGTAAAGAATAAAAGAGCCAGCCACCGCGCGCCGTGTATGCAGAAGCGCGCGTTCAAAACAGGCGCGTTTGCGGCTGGAGCCAGCACGGATCGGGCAAGCTCCTAACAAATTCGGGCCCTGTTGGGGCCGTCTGGGGCCGAATGGGGTCACTTGATCTGAGGCCAGGCACCAGGTTCCCCATTTGGGCCAGCATTCTTCGATGCATGCGCATGGGTCCGCCCTGATCTGGCATATTTTCCCTTCGATATGGAAACGTTATTTTTGATCCGGCGCCGGAGTATATAGAGAGACAGAAGTCCATTTTTTTGCGTCCTAGAGAAGATTTGATTTTTGATACACTTTATTTTTTTTTCTGCTTTTATTTCTCAGCAACCCCCACTCCGCTCATTTTCACCTCCCTTGGTGTTCCAGCTCGTGCCAATACGCCATTCACTTTTCAACCCTTTGATTAGTCATTTTCCGTTTTCCTTTCGCTCAATAAAGTCGTCTTATTGAACCGATACATTCTCTCGTTCGGATTGCTAGAAAGCCACACATCGAAAGTTTTCACATCACCTGGCCTCATTACATCCTGATAAGCCCGACTGCTTTTTTTTCGCGCTAAAATCCCAGGCCCTTTACCTAGTTCCGAAAACTCTAATTCTTAGATCTTGCTCGGATCTATAGCCACTGACTTTTGCTAGTCTGTTTTGCACGAGTCTTCCCATTACAGGCCCTTGTTTGTAATAATCTTTGAGTCTTTGGCTCCTTTTATTATTTCTGAGACAATAATCAAAGGTCACTTGACAATCACACCCTGCCAGATCTAGTGGGAACAGCTTTTCTACTTGACTGAACTTTTGTCCTACACTCTAAAAAAGTTCAACGAGACATCTGATTTCGACAACAAACTTGCAAACTTTGTTTTCTGGAACCTCGCAATAGAAAAGATACGTCGCCTTACACTTCTCCATAGTTGCAAACTTCAGCCTCGCACCGCATCCAGTCTCCGGAAATTCACTTTGATCTCCGAGAATCTCACAACATCTGACAACAAACGAATTTCAGAGTTGCAATCCAACAGAACTATTCACACGCCCCATTTTTTTACTTGAGATTTGCCGAATAATTTTCTCCATCGTTCGGCCAGAACAAATAAAATGAGTGTGCTTCTGACGACAATGTACACGAACCAGCTCAACTCTCCTTTTGCAGCCGGCCCTCACCATGTTAAAGCTTCTTCTTTTGGTGGCCTTTTTAGCTCCTTGAAGACTCAGCAAACGGCTCGGCAGAGGCGCTCGGTCTCGCCGCTGCATTTGGCGTCGAACGGGCAACTACAGCCCCAGCGGAAGAGGCGCTCTCAAAGTGACGAGGGCGTTTTCTCACACAATTATGATCTCGAAATCCCAGCCTCAAAGAGGCCCAGAACTGTGCCTTCTCTGCCTATTTCTCAGAATGCAAGGAGTCCTTCACCCAGTCGTGTCCATGCCGTTTCAGCCCAGAATAATATCACATTGCCCAGCCTTAGCGATGCTTTAAAAGGCATTGCTCCAAGCCGAAATAAGATAAAACAAGGGACCAAATTGCAAGCGCCAACCGTGTCTCTTGACTACTTTGACACATACAAGCCAAACGACGAGAACTGGCGGTTTGGGCTTTTGGACTCGATTCGCCAGGCAAAACCATCATTTTCCTTGGACAAGTATGCGTATTTGGATAAGCATGCATCGAGAATCACGCTTCCTCTGATCCAGGAGATGAACAAAGCCAGCCGGCCTTGCTTCGACTCACGCGTCAGCAGCAAAGCGTTGCCAGCATTTTCTGAACGCAAGATCAATTTCCCCTACGAGTCAAACTACACATATTTGAACACGACTTATCTCAAAGACGTGGAGAAGTTCCCAGAGTACCTCGAACTAGCGCAACTGCTTGTGCAGCTCTCTCAATCCGCGCAGCTGCTGCCCGAAAACAAAAATAGAGAAACTCTCGAAAACGCCCAAAGCAACCAAAGCTCTCAAAGACCCAGTCATATGCATAATACACCCATTATGCCATCTTATGCATCGTTCACCAGCAAGCCCACCCTGCCATCTGCTCAAAAACTCTCCCTTGTGTCCCGGCTTCCATATGCCACCCCCGAGCAGTCATTCGAGAAATTGCAATCAGATGATTCATCTACAACTGAGCCTCATACCATCGAACAGGCCACACGCTTTATTCCCGTCACTCCTCCGTCAGTCAAAGACAAGTCACGGCTGGAGTTGATGAGAAGCCCAGCTAAATCATCTCACAACGCGCCTCGTGTATGCATATCGTGTGGCTCAGACCAGTCTCCATGTTGGAGGCCCTCTTGGAATACTCAAGAAGGCCAGCTCTGTAACTCGTGTGGTCTAAGATATAAGAAAACGGCAGCGAGATGCCTCAATTTAGAGTGCAAAAAAATCCCAGCCAAAGGTGAGTGGGCATTGATGCAGAGCAAGGGTAAATCCACATTCGACGACGGTGAGCTGGCCTACGGATGTCTCGATTGTGGATGCAAGGTCGAAGTTAAAAGGTAGACCGGTTTATGGGTAGCATTGTATAGTTCTTCGGTAAATATATATGGTCATATATATTGTGAAAGAAACGGGATTTCGAAGTGATGTGAGTAAAAGCTCCATCAAGGCATTGCGCTGTGGACAGCTGACTGTGTATTTTCTCCAATTACACTTCCTCTTACTTTGCTAGAAATCGGAGCTCGAGGCACTTCGACATATCATTACAAAGGATTTTGACGCTTGAAAGGATGCCAAAATACGGCTTTTCCGTTTTCGAAAAAAACCATTTCCATTCATTTGATATTGTGTTTATTGTTTCAATCAAATGGCCAATGCCAAATTTTGCAACCGGGACTGATCAGTGCGCGGGATGAAAGCAGTGCACAGGTGAAATCCCTGGTCAGAAATAGCCTGCAGAAATTAAGTAATCAACTTTTTGATTTTTTTATTGCAGTGCCGCAATAAATCATGAGAAGATATATAATGTGGTGTTAGCATGATGGGTAAACCGATTGGTGGTTAAGAGAGCACATTTCATACCAGATCGCTCAAGCCGACCCAGCGAGTGAATTAAAAACTTCACCTTTGTAAAGAAGAATAAGACACTGTTAGTTAACAGTGAAGATGCCGAGGCAGCGGAGAGAACAAGCTATGATTCAAACAAAGCCAGAAAAAAGTGCTGGGTGTTTGAAAAAGCAGGCTTGCCAAACTCAATTATAGACTGGTATTGCGGATATGAACGAGTGGTTTGATATGAACGAGTGGCTTGCTTAGAAATAGCTTCCATGATTTAAATCTTACAGGCCCCACGGATTCAAAGCAAAATAATGGTACCTCCAGCCCAGGCTGAAGCGCCCGGCCGGGACTGTAGAAGGATGATTTAGATTGAATGAGACACAACCACGATAAAGATACACCAGATGATATCTATCCAGAAAAAGCCTTCAATTTTTTTTATTTCCAGAAAGAAATCCAAATAATAATGGAATTATATCTTTCATCAGAATGGTGACCCCGCCGAATATAATGATGTCTTTTCTTTTCCTATTCCGCTAGGCCCCGTGCGTGCTAGGCCCCGTGCGATGTCCCAAGCAGGCCACCCAGGCCTGTGCATGCCAAGAACGCGAAATCAATAAATTGTACGGTTGTCTTATGCCTGAATTTATAAAATTTCATGGGAACACATGAGTGAGCTTCAAAGAATAGTATTAGTCGCATATACTAGGCTAGTTTTTTTTTTGAATTTCGAATCGAATGAGCCCAGGGCTTTTTTTTTTGCTTTACGAATCGGAAAACGTGGCTTTGCATTGGCCCTAGCTTCGGAACTGGCCCCGACCTTCGGTCTGGAATCTGCCCTGGCCCAAGACTGGCCCTAAAATTGGCTGCGGTCGCGGTCCAAAAGACTCGCACTCACTTCGGCCCACGTCCAATATCTACTGTTGCCACCAGCCCAGGACTCCCACCACCAAACCCCTCTTTTTCTCACGCTCCCATTCGGTTCCGCGCTTCTTCTCTCACGTTCTCTCGCTTTCTTCACAAGCACCCCAGTTGAAGCCTCAAGAAAAGACATCTTTGCGCCCGATTTCATATAATCTTTTGGGACCAGACACTAGCAAAGCCACCGAACCAAACCTTTAAGGTCGTCAGAAGAATCCGGTGCTTGCGTTTGTTTCACATCTTGGCGATTTCAAAAAGTCACAATCCCGCGAGGTCACGGTTTCACATTCACCTTCAACTTTCTCCCAGCTTTCACACACAAAGATGACGGTAATTTCGATCAAAATCAAGTCTTCAGGAGACAAAAAATACGATGTCGAGGTCGACACAGAATCGACCATCGAAGACCTTAAAACGATCATCCTGGCGGCTGCAGACGTGCCCCCTGAGAGTCAGCGGCTAATCTACAGCGGCAAGGTTTTGAAGGACTCTCAAACCGTGGCTCTGTACAAGATCCAGAACGACCACAGTGTCCACCTCGTGAAGAGCTCTGCGGCGAAAACAGCAGCCCTGGCGCTGACGCCCGCAGCTATCGCGGGATCTGGAAACAGCGTGACCAACTCGAGCACTAGCACAAGTTCAGGGGCTTTGGGGTCCTCCAGTAACACGGCTAGTGCCGTGCCTCTGAACATAGCTGCTGGCCAGGGCTCTTTCAACCCATTGGGCGATTTGACGGGCGCCCGTTATGCTGGGTACACACAGTTGCCATCTGCCTCCATGTTCGGGCCCGACGGCGGCATGGGCGCGTTCCCAGACCCAGAACAGCTCGAGGGAATCATGCAGAACCCGGCGTTCCAGGAGCAGATGAACGCATTGTTGCTGGACCCGCGCATGTTGGACATGATGATTGACCAGAACCCGCAGTTGCGCAGTATGGGCCCTGAGGCTCGCCAGATGTTGCGTCCAATGTTCCGCGAGATGATGGCAAACCCCGAGAGCATGCGGTCGATGATGAACATGGGCCGCGCCGCACAGGCTGGCGGCGGAATGGGCGGTCTCGGCGGGTTCGGTGGACTTGGAGGGTTGGGCGGCGTGGACACTTCTTCAGGTGTCGAGTCAGCATTTCCAGCCCCCGGCTCGAATCCAACTGTAGAAAACACTGGTTCCGGGGTAGGAGATGTCTCGACTACAACAGGCGAAGGATCTGGGTCTAACACTGGAGCAGCTCCAGCTAATCCATTCATGAACATGTTTGGCGGCAACAACGGTGGAGCCGGCGGGTTCAACCCATTCCAATTTGGCGGGCTTGGCGGGCTTGGTGCAAACCAGGCTGCTGCACCTGTTGACAACAGACCCCCCGAGGAGAAGTATGAGAACCAGCTTAGCCAGCTCAACGAGATGGGGTTTTCCAACTTTGAGCAGAATGTCGCTGCATTGCGCAGAAGCGGCGGTAACGTGCAAGGTGCACTCGAATTTTTGTTATCTGGTGGCTTCTAGATAGTGAAGGTAATATCTTCAATTCGCATGTACGATTCGACGGAATGCGACTCAGGTGTTGGCGTGTCCTTGATTCGTGATTATTTCACGAGGACTGTATTTCAAGGTCGACTACACTGGCTCAGATCAAGGAGCCTGGTTAGTATCTGGCTTTTCCATCGAAGAGCGTGTTCGGACACTTCTCAAATTTGGCATCTGAGATTTTTGGAAACTGTCAGAAGATATAAGCGAGTCATATGCCTGGTAGATGATCAGCGATGTATTTGGTTTGCTGTCTGATAAATCACTCGACCCAAGCTTCATAGATATCTTAGTTCATCAGATCGTGAGCTGCCAGCTAATAGACTAGGCGCGAACTGCAATGAAGCACACTATAGCACCCATAAAGATGTATAACCTTGAGCTCAATCTCATACACAACTGATTTCAATCTCAATTGAAGTGAATGAAAGAAGAAGCGAGTAGTGAGAGGATTAATGATACGGAAATATCATCTCAATTGGCACGATGTTTGGTGTATTTTATAATGTAATCTGGAGCGTCCGTGCGCGATACAAGACTGATGGAGGTCCCAATAAGAGCCCTCAAACCCTTTCATACAAGCTTGTAACATACGCCCGTAAAATGAACATTCCGAGTTTTCTGAATTGATGAAGAAATATTAAATCGCCCTGTATCTTCAGCTTTTATCTTCAAAAGTCTTTGTGAATTTTGAATACTTTACCGGTGCCCAGGTAGTGCCCATACCGAAACCTCGCCAGTTAACGCGACTCATATACTCAGTAAGGTTCGACTGTCAACACCATCTATACCTGTGTTTGCACCCCTCAAGTAATGGTCAACGATGAGAGTGCACCTAAAACGGCAACCAAGTTGCTCCCGGAGGAGAAGCCCTCTCCTTCAGTCGCGAAAGCTGCTCTGATCCCCGAAAAAAATGGGCCCAAGCCGCCTGACCCGAAAGAATCACATTCAGGGCCTAAAACAGACTACATAGAGCCACAAAGGAGGCGGCTAGGCCCACACAAAGACGCCCTCAATGAGCCATATCAGTCCAAGCTACGCGCGACGCCTGTCAATTTCCAGTTTCGTAAGATAGTGGGCCTCCTTATAGCCTCAGGCAAGCATCAGCCGAAGTTTACCTCCGAGTTCCTAGATGAGGCCACAGAATTGGCGTCTCAGTTCATGTCCTACTTTGCGGACTCGCTCCATAAGTTGACCGAGGTGCAAAGACACCAAAGGCCCGGGATTGCGGATCTCGAGATGTGTTTGGAGGCCCAAAATGTGAGTGTTGGCGAGCTATATCTGGAGTATATCCGTACCAAGGGTCTAGATCCAGAGCTTAAAAAGCACGCCGCACGCATTTCTGGCGACTTGCAACTGCTCCTACGAGCGTACAACGCCGGCAACTATACATTGGAGAAGGACGACCCGTCGCTCGTGTTTCATGCGAACGACCAGCACGAAATCGCCAGTTTGGTGCCCAGACAAGCAAAGCCCCGCGAATATATCCCTCTGTACTTGCCCGACTTGCCGCCAGACTTCACTTTCACGCTGACGGGTGACTACATGCACACCACGACGGATCTCAAGCAGATCAAGCTCCGTTTGGCCGAGGAGTCACGGCTCAACGAGGCGTCGCTCTACAAGTTGATCGATGACGACGAGCGGCGCTGGAAACAGGCTTTTGAGCGCGACTTGGAGGCGCTTTCGGCATCGGAGCCTGAGAGTGTGGTAGACGACATAATGAGCCCAGCAGAAGTGGCGCCTGGCTCAGGCGTTGGTTCCCCAGAATCTAGTAGTCTGAATAAAGAGAAGCTGCAAAAATCGAAAACGCTAGGACACTCAGAAACTTCGGAAAATTTGAAAAATTTAAATCTAGAACCGTTGGAAAATGTGGACAAGGTTGAAACCGCCGGTAAGCCGGTCACTTTAGAAGCCCTGGAAGCCTTAGAGACATCCGAAGAAGCAGAAAGAGCAAACTCAGATCTAGATTTTGATCAAATCACCAAAACAGGCCATGGGTTGGAGGCCGATGGCCATGCTTCTCAATCCACCACCCCCGCTACATCTGCCCCCTCCAACTTTCAAAAAACTGGCAAAGAATTCGACTTTGTCGCGTTCGCAAGAAAAACACGCGCTGCTCGCGAACGGCACGCCATAGAAATGGCCCGTAGACGGCTGTTGCGTGAAAAGAACGTATTCATGAAAGCAGAAAAGGTTTTTTCGCCGTATGCGACAGCGCCGGCGCTGGCCTCAGACCACAAGTACTTTGCTGACGTGCTTGACCTCTCTTTCAAAAGAGTGATCAAAGCCACACGCGCAGCTGAACAGGCAAAGCAGAAGCGCCTCGCCAGACTTGCAGAAGAACGCAGAAAGCGCGAGGAACAACTTGGTGGGGAAAATGGAGCGTTTGAGTTCGGCTTTGCATTCAACCCAACTTCCAACCTTCTGGACGATAGCGATGATGAGGAGCGAGCCCATATTACAGCCGAAATTGATTTTGGCGACTCAAATAACTCCAATGTCGACTCAAATGGCTACTCAAATTCCGGAGAACCGGCGGCTCAGCTACAAGAGCCACCGGCTAAGCCACAGGCGAGCTCATCCAACGATGACATATCCATGGAGGACGTGGGGAACCTGCCCGTAAAGTCCGGACAAATGTCGGGGAAAGCGCCACTCAAAGGGCCTGTAAATGGGGACTGTCCAGCAAACAAATCGCAGAGTGCAGGATCTGATGGTCAAAGCGATTTGGAGGACGAACTTGGCCAGCATTTTGGAGACGCGGGAGGCGAAAGTGGTGATTTGGGACCGGAGTTCACGATGCACTTTGACGAGACGGGCTCAGATCTTGAAAACCTCGACATGGACCTCGGAAAAGAGGAGAACCTGGGCGACGTAGAAAATGGCGGGGACCAGAAAATGCCTCGTCCCACAGCCCAGGTCCTGTGGGGAGAGGGAATTCTGGAAGAGTCTGGTGAGGAAGAGCTCGAAGACATAGAGTGATGTTGCGAGTACCTAGATGATGGATCAACACAAGAGGAAATGGAAATGAAGATTGTTGAAGCTCCCTTGCGCTGAACGTTTGATAAGGTGAGACTGCAGTTCATCGAAAGTATATTACATCAAAAGCTCTTGACTCCAATAGTCTCAGTACATTTGAAGCATTGAAGGCACACAACATTGTCACAAGAAATAGAGTTCGAATGGCTAAAGTCAGATTTGTGAGGCCAAACAATAGATATTCTCGCAAAATCCTGGCCTTGTTTTAGCATACTCTGGCCTATTTGGTAGTGGAAGCAAGACGGAAAGCTTTCTGTTCGTTTTTGTAAGATTCCGCGATGAAAAGATCAGGCAAAATTGCTCTGGTCGCTATTTGCCGGTAACTGAACCTCCTGTGAAGTCCTGCAAAACACCAGCTTCAGGTTTAGAGCTCAGGAATGTTCCATGTGCTCAATTCGGGAGAAACCACCCCTGCCTACCCGAGAATAAAAAATTGATCAGCATGCCAAAGCATCCGGCCCAATCTACTAAAATGGAGAAAAGAAAAAGTCGTCGAAATAAAGAAAGCTGAGATTCCTTAAAAGAGAGAGAAAACCAAAGCATCAAAGAATGATACAATATTTCAGGTTGTTAAATTGAGTAAAAGTTATCCGAGAATGTTCACCTGGAGATTCAGATTCTGAAGATACAGATCAAGAGCTTTGCGAGCCTCTTATCGAACTGACTTTCATCACCAATGTAGCAACTTTTCCCAACCGTAGTCGCACGACAGAAGCGGTGAATGCTTTTTTTCTTCCTTTCGAACCCACAATGAGTGAATGTAAAAATTTAATGGAAGCCGTCCCTAGGCTATGTCTATCTAAAAGCTCAAAAAAAAGCGGCTTAAGTCTACTGCATTTTATTTGATCACTTCTTTATTGAACTCGCTCTGGTCTAACTGAGAAATCCATAGTAAACGGCTCTGTGAGGCACTTCCTAACTTTGTCTGTCGCACAGGACTGAGCGGAAGACTGCTTAAAGAAATTATACGGTCTTTAGTCTTTAATCTCATTGGTATTCGCTCAGCAATCTTTTCTCATATATAATACAAGATACATACTTGAATATCTCAAATGTATATATGTATACGTACATTTTTCACGACGAGTAAATTGGGAATTCACTGCCCGACATTTGTTTTACCGAGTAAGTAGAATGGAGGCACCCAGCCCACGTGACCCGATAAGAACACTCCCACACAATGCTCTTCGACCACTAGCCCCATGTGATTAGCGCTCCTTCCCAGGATTCCTTCATCAACCGTAAAACACCATGAAACGTGCCAAAAAATTGACAAATTTGTAAAAAAAAAAACTCTATTTATTATCTTCATGAGGCCCGGAACTTTTGTAGAAATAAAACTTGTACTTAGTAGACCTTGCAAGAACAATAGCCTGACACTTTGGAGCCGTCATCTTCCCTGCCACCAAAAAGACCCGTGCACCGCGACACGCTGATCTCAGAGCACCGCATTCCACGGCCCGCCATAATACACCAAAGATAAACATTGATTATTGACAGCACCGTAAAACCCCGGACAATCGACTCTGCCCCTACACAAGTCCAAACAATTTCACCATCTTGTCTTGTTCGATCACATCTGACTCTGATTAGCGACGACTAGAGCGCACATTTGCCATACAAAGTGCCTTTCTTTATATCGGCACGCGCTGACCCCAAAACACGCAAATTGCTGTCAAAAAGCCCAACAAACCCAGGAAAAACACATTAAACCCATACATACAGCCATGACTAGTATTCTGCTACCTGCCTCAGTGCCATTTCCTGTTACAGTAAGCACTGTTTTCTGCGTGGCGGGCGACACAGTCAAAAAACACGCACCGCTCTTTCGGTATAGATACTGGGACTACCAGGACGACCCGATGTCGAGTGAAGAACTGCCGAAAAAAGTACGCGTCGAGCGCATCGGGTCGTTCGAGCTGCCCATCGAAGGTGATGTCGTTTCCGTGCACATTCACCCGCAAAAAGAGATCCAGCACCTGGGAATAGAACTCTATGTGATCCAGGAGAAGTGTACACATAAAGTACAGTATGGGGGACTCTGTGCGTTCTGTGGCATGGCCCTCGAGGACGAAAAAGACTACTCTGGGTATACGTACGAGTCACGTGCGCCAATCCTGATGGCCCATGATACCACGGGGCTTAAAGTTTCTGCCGACGAGGCGGCCAAAATCGAGCGGCTGGCAATGCAGACGCTTGTGAAAGAGCGTAAGTTGATCTTAGTGGTCGACTTGGATCAAACAGTTATCCACGCAACCGTAGACCCGACTGTCGGTGAGTGGCAGCGTGATAAAAATAACGCAAATTACCCCTACGTGAAGGACGTACGGTCTTTCTCTTTGGAGGAGGACCCTGTGCTTCCGCCCGGCTGGACAGGCCCGCGGCCCCCGTCCAACAAGTGCTGGTACTACGTCAAGTTGCGGCCGAGGCTTAAGGAGTTCTTGGCACGCGTCTCGGAATTGTACGAGCTTCATATTTATACAATGGCCACGCGGAACTACGCGCTCGAAATCGCTCATATTATCGACCCGACGGGGCAATACTTTGGCGACCGAATTCTAAGCAGAGATGAGAGTGGCCTGCTTACACACAAGAACTTGAAGCGTCTTTTCCCAGTGGATCAGCTGATGGTGGTGATCATCGACGATCGAGGGGACGTCTGGCAATGGGAGCTGAACTTGATCAAGGTCGTACCTTACGACTTTTTTGTCGGGATTGGCGATATCAACCTGAGCTTCTTACCGAAAAAGAATGGACAGCTTCTCGGCCCGACAAAACGAGGAAAGACCATTGCTAAGCTCGAAGCTCTTGAAGAGACTCTGATTTCAAGCAGTGATCCCTCGAATTCTCAAGACCTAGATCTCGAAGAGGCAGATGCGCAGACTGAGGTCTCTGATGAAGTCTCGGTCAGCCCTTCCTCAGGAGATATGGGACTCGAGTCTACTCCTGCCACTAGCCCTTCGGAAGTACCTGAGAATGCTTCGCCCGTAGACCGTATACTTCTGTTAGCCGGGGGTGAAGACAATAAGAATCTATTGCTCAAGCAGCTGATCACACGTAATCAGCTCGTGGAGCAGCAACAGCATGACCGCCCACTTGCCAAGCTCCAGCATAACTTGGAAAAGATAATACACGAGCATGAAACACCAGCACCTGAAAGTGATGGTGCTGGCGAGGACGAAGAGCACCTTCTTCGAGACGATGATACAGAGCTTGTAACTTTGCAAAGTGCTCTCGAAAATATCCATCAGGAATATTTTAACCTCTTTGCCGCCCATGGCAAGGATTATAACGTCCCACGCCCTGACCTTACGACGATAATACCGAAGCTCAAACTGGAGTGCCTCAGAGGCGTTGTGATTCTATTCTCGGGGATTCTTCCACTTGGGATGAATATAGATAACGCCGATATCGTCATTTGGTGTCGACAGTTCGGCGTCAAGGTCGTGAACGAAGTCTTCCCCGACGTGTCACACGTTGTATGCCGAGATCCAAATGCCACAGTCAATAAAGCAGGGCTTACACTCAAAGTCCGTATAGCCAAAAAAACCATCCCTTCAGTCAAAATCGTGAGCCCAGACTGGCTCTTTGCTTGTTTGAGTCTGTGGGCGAAGGTCCCTGAGCTGGATTACATGATTGAGCTTACAGAAAAAGAGTGGTTTGTTCCTCAGCAGGACGTTGATAAATACCACAAGGCGCTTGAGGAGCAGAGACAGAAGTTGTTGATGAGAAACATGAATCAGATTCACAGAACCAGAGCAGATTCACTCACATCAATTGACGATTACGACTTTAATGATGCAAATGCAGAGGTGGACGACTTTTTAGCTGGTTTGAGTGATGATGATGCTGATGAGACTGGTGGGAATGAGGGGGTGGTTTCTTCAGAAGACGAAGATCAATCTACGCCACAACCAAGTGGGTCGATATTCTTAAAAGGGCTTATAAAGGAATCCAACAAAAAGAGAAAACCAGTTGAGTCGGAGGATGAAGAATCAGCAGATCCTCAAGATGACCAAAATTCAAAAAGAAGAAGAACAGAATACAGTTGGAATAACGAATACGAGACGGAAGACCTGGGCGATATGGATGAGCTTGAGAAGGAGCTTCTTGACGAGTTGGACAATATGGAATGAGATTGAATGACAGAACAAATTTCGTTTCTGAGCCGCATCATGGCCAGTAGGGATAGTGTATATGTGACATGACTTAGTGTCGATTGACTAAAGAACACATTGTTCCATGAACCGTATGATTTATCACACCATGATTTAGTAATCGCTTGAAATTTCCTTTCTGAGAAAATTGCATGCAAGCGCGCAACGCGTCTATTAATAACCTCATTAAAACGAGGCGTTTTTTTGGCGTGTCAACACGGCGCTGGACATTTGGTTTGATGTGCAGGAATTTGGAATCGAGGCTGAACCATTTCTCGCTTAAATCAGCGATGCTAAGAATCTCGCAATGCAATAGCAATATGAGATTGCGAGGTCTCCGCTTCTGGGTTACGTCGCCCGTGAAAAAATTTTCTCTTTCTCAAGGCCAAGCCACAATCCAATCATTTCAGGGTGGCCTTACGAGATTGACATTTTCGAAAAAAAAACCCCCGTATCCCAAGTCATAGATCCATCGTCTTGATCCTTTGAAAGCTTTTCAATTCTCTCATCGTCGAATTCCCCAGGTCACCGAATCCTCAGATCATTCAATATTAGTCTTCAGCCCTCGAAGCACTAGTTCTCTAGCTTCCAAACATCATAAGAAATCTTTGAAGACTTGAACTTCGAAAATAATGTTCTTCAGACTCTTAGTCCTCTTCTTTACCGTGGCAACAATTGTGCTTCTGGCGTGGTCTTTGGTTGGTTCTTATCAAAATGAAAGCCATCTCACAAACAACTACCTCATCAGTTTCCAGCTCAACAACTTAAACTTGTCAACCATTTTCCAGAACACCGACCTTCTTTCGAAGCGAGAACTCCATGCTTTAGAGATCCCTGTCGAGCCGCTCAAGTTGGAACCCACGAAGACTTTGAAGGCTCGCGACTTTGACATTTCTGGCTTGACTGCGCAGATCCCTGGCGTGACTTCTCTCGCTGGCGGTATAATCGGTGGAGGTGGTAATTCTGCCATAGATTCTGTGGCGTCTGGCTTGGGCATTTCGACTTCGGGAATTGCAAATGCGTTATCTACCGCCGATACAAACAGCTTGTTGTCTGAGGCACAGGCGTTTGCCTCGACAGCTTCGGTTCCGGACGCAGTGTCTACTCTTATCTCACAAATTACGGGTGACCTTTCTTCTGTGCTTGACAATATCATTTCCTCGGCGAGCCCATCCGACTTGGGTCTTTCAGATATGTACTCTGTTGGTTTCTATGGCTATTGCAAGGGCGATCTCACAGGCAATGTCACGGACCTTTCTTCTGAGCTTAGTTCGCTTGGCAAGCAGTTCCGCAATGATAACGTTAACTACACGTATTGCTCGCCTCCAGAGTTTGGATACAAACTTGACCCGTTGGCACTTATCAAGCACGAGATGTTGGGGCAAATTGAGAACTACGGAAAAGGTCTCAGTAATTTGACAGGTGGGCTCACAGACTCCTTTATATCGGACTTGCTCGCTGTGACGTCCTCTTTGACATATAACAACTTAGGCCTTCCAGGAAACTTGAAGCAAGATCTTGGCCTACTCCATAAAGTGACCATAGCTGGGTTTTCCCTTCTTTTCGCGGGGGCAGGCTTGGCATTTGTGTCGTTTGCATTTCAAATGGTAGGATTATTTTGTTCTCCAGAGAGCTCATGGTTGTCGTGTTGTAACTTCTTGCTAATGTTCTTCGTGGCGTTGGTGGTGGTTATTGGCTCAGCGCTAACGACGGGTGTGTTCTTGTACGTGAGGAAAATCGTGAATGCGAATCTCGATACCTTCGGCGTCAGAACATTTTTGTCGCAACAATTTTATGCATTTGCATGGAGTGGCGCTGTCTCGGCCATTCTCTTCATTATATTCAGCATTATAGGATATTGCTGCGGCTGCTTTCATCACCGGAAGAAGTACAAAAGAGCACCTGAGCCCGAAATGAGATATGACCATAAATCGTGATTGGTGAAAACTAGTCATTGAACAGGTTGAGAAGAGAGAAGGTTAAGGTAGTCCCGTCTGGAAAGGATCTGTTGACTTTTCACTAATTCGGGAAGTCATTTTTGTGAAAAAAGCTTTCAAATGGATTGGAGAAAACGTGCGACATGATAGTGACAACTCTAGGCAACAAGAAGGCTTGGACTTGATCAAAAAGGCCAAGGAAGGGAAATGCTGCCAGCTATAGCTGCGACACTCCAAGACATCCTAAAGCTAGTTGATAAAAGCTCAAAGAGCGTGATCACCTATTTTCGGAATCAAAAATGAAACGGATTATCTATTGTTGAAACTGATCCTTAGAGCAATGAACGGATAAGAGTGTATTTGCACGGAACCCAAACGGCTTAGCATCGAGGATATCGGTGAGAATGACCAGTAAATAGCATCATCCTTCTCGACCCGAAAAACAATTCCTGACGTGTTCGAGCCTACTTCAAAAACTATAAACACCAGAATAAAACAATTGGAAAAATTCAAATTTTTTTTGCGGAAAGAATTTTGCTTGATACTAAATTCTGGTCCCAAAGGTATTGAGCTTGTGAGCCGCACTCTCTCAAAAAGACCTTGAACGGAATAAACGAGTAGGCAACCCCTCTAATTTTCCCAATGCTGATATAAAGGAACACCAGCAATCTTCTCGTAGTCCTGATAAATGGTTTCATGGGGATATGAAATACTTTTTTTCATTGATTCACTAATATTCGCAGGCCGAGTCAATTCTCAACATGCCGAGCCATTCTGTGCTTACGGTTCTTCTCTATCGTTTATCGGAACATTATTATCGAGTATAAAAAAAAAACAAAGAACGCACCCCTCAGTACCTCACAAACACTTGGATGGGATAATTAGAGTAGCTTACGAAGTATACAATTGAAAAATAATATTTAAAAAGCAATGATATATTGAATTTTTCTTTACTAAAAAATTGTAGCTTGATCCCAGACTCGAAAGCGCGCGCTTCTTCATCCATCTCGATGCCAAAACTAGGCATTACTTCATTTGCCTATTCTGAAGTAACATCAACTTTGTCCCTGGGATCTTGGAATTCTTTTATTAAACACATACTCAAAATCTGGGTTTTTCTCATCAGCTTGAAGCTTACTTGCCATCTCCCAATCGCTGACCCCTATCTGTTTCATGAAATAGTATAAAAGAAAAGACAGCCAGAAAAAAAGTATTACACATAAATTCACAATTCATTGTATATTTCAGGCATGCAGTGTGCAATTTCGGGAACTCAAACTACAGATCCAGTGGTCTCACCCAGAAGCGGTGGAATTTTCGATCGAAAACTCGCCCTGGCGTATGTGGCAACTTCAGGTAAAGACCCTTTGAATGACGAGCCTTTGACAGTAGAAGAGCTCATCACCGTTTCAAGTGGCGGTCTCCCGATGCTCTCTCCTCCAAAGCCGGTGGAATTCCACTCGATTCCAACAATGCTAGCCGCTTTTCAGAACGAATGGGACGCTTTAGCACTCGAAGTTTTCACGCTAAGAAAACAACTCTCTAGCACGCGAGAAGAACTCAGTACGGCTCTTTATAAGTACGATGCCGCGGTCCGGGTGGCTGCTAAAGCCACGAGGGATAAGGAGGAGGCTCAGCGGGCCCTCCAGCAGATTTCAGAGACGTTTGCTACGCGACAAAGTGTGAATTCAACAGAAAAACACCAGTCTTCGGAAGTGTCACAGGCCGCCGAACCTCCCGCTGGCTCAGAGTCTAGTCCCATCGCCGAGACTTCCGACGACTTTGTCACGGTCATTTCTCGGGCACGTGAGCTGCTCTTTGCGCTCCATAAACAACTGAAATTGTCACTTCCAGTCACGCCTCAATCGGCCGTTTCCGTAACCACCAGTGAGACCAAGATTGACGTTGCTCACCCCTCTGCGCTTAAACTTGATCCCGAGAACGGTCACGTCATTGTTTCAGGGGAGTCCGAGACCATCTGTCTTCCTTCAAACAAGAAATTTGCTGCATTCCAAGCGGTCGCGTTTCTTCATAGAGACGATTCGACTGAGCCGATCGGTGTATCCAGTAAGGGTCTTATAAACCTTTTGACTGATGAAAAACTCAATTTTTCTTCCGGCAAAGTTCGTACTTTGCTCACACATCCTCTGAACCCGTACTTTGTGGCCTTGACAGAGGAAGAAAAGTGGGTGTTTGGCAACCAGGACCGTGTGATTTTCACATCTGAGGCATACTCTTCGATCTTTGCAGCTGCCATACATGTGGACGGTGCATTGCTTGGCTTGGCAACTAAGGAAAAAGTTGAGATCGTCGATTTGACATCTTTTGTCACAGTCTCAACAGTCGAAATCTCTGGCATGAACGAAATCATTGATATTCAGTTTGGGCTTAACGGATATTGGCTTTTTGTGAGTGGAAAGCTCGATCTGGAGATGGGTCAGGTCCGTGTCTACGATTTAAGAAAAGGCTCTTTGGTTCACACTTTCGGTTGCTCTGCAGACGTTGAGCTCGTCATTGACCCCTCTTGTCAGGTCTTGACGATCTGCGACAAGATCAAAAAGAGTATCTGTGTTCATTTATATGCGAAGAAGGGCAAAAAATGGATAGAAAACGTACACTCCGAAGATTGTGGCGCTCTTCATAGCGTTCAACTTAAAAGCTCATCAGAAGATCTTCAACTATCAAAGATCGTCAAAATAAGCGGATTGAAAGGCGATAAACTTGTTGGCATTGAGATCTCTTTGTCTTAAGTTGATGAAGGTCACGTCAAAGGCTTGTGAGACACAGAGAGCTATCCTTTGATGTGTATTTAGGGTAAAAGTAAGTCTGGATTTAACCATTTGTGAAAATTTACACAGTGTCGTGAGAATCGAGGACAAGAGACAGGCAGTGGATTTGAACTGATGTTCGAGCTTAACTAATTATAAAATGACAAATTTGATGTTAAGTGTGCCTTGTCCCATGTACGGAGTCCTCGAATTCAGCTACTCAAGCCACAAAACTCATGTTTTCTAGTTTCACGCTTCTAAATTTGGTATTTGGAGACTCATCCTTACCAGTATCAGGCCCACAACAACCTGGAATTGTCCCCTAAAGTGGTCAATTAGTCGTCGCCTAAGTGGTCAATTGGATCATTCCGACCACCCCAGCTCTATGATTTCCATACTAACAAACACCGATCAGCCTAACTAGTAAGTTAAAGGCAAATTAGTATAATCATAATATCACTGACTGTTTGCGTCAAAAGGTTCTTGAATGACTAAAACTCGCCTGATTTGAGCCGGAATGCCAATTTTCAAAACTTTAAGGAGCTTTGCCTTGTCAAAGCTCTAATCAAGAAAGACGAATTCTTCAAGTCAAGGTGCAGTGTTGTTGTTTATTCTCTTTTGTGTAAGTCTTGGTACCATTCATTTTTGACTTTACTAGTCTCATGAGGTCTCGTTGATGATATTCATCGAGCTTTGAAAACATCATTTGGCGTTAAGAGTGGCTTTCAAAATTCTGGTACCATCTGTCTTGATCAATCCCTCGCCCTTTATTTCTTGAGGAAACTGGCCTTAGCTGCTAAGATCTGGTTCCGTTTCGATTGTAATTGAGATCACCTTGGGACATTACCACAGTTCACGTCAAGCATTTTTCGAGAAATTGAATTTATCCTATCACTCACTAGAGCCTTCTTACATCTGACTAGTTCCACGATTGCAAGAAGAAGACTTTTATTTATAAATCGCTTCGTGATTCTAAAGAAAGTTTCATTGTCTCGAAATTTCACTACTAAATATGTTCTCTTTCCCAGTGTCTTCAGCTGTAAAAACCTTACCTGCTTGTTTGATTAGTGCAGTTCTGCTACACAAAAAGAGCCATTGCCATTGACTATAGGAGCAGCTTACGCAAAATGTTCGAGGAAAGCTGAAAACTTACCTTTGAACAGAATGATGAATTAATGCATGAAAGCTCGAACTACTTTCAGAGCGACGCTGAGACTTGCGCATTTTAAATCTCACAAACTTTGACGAGCTCATTAATCAATCAAGCAAGATTCGATTACCCGCTCTTTGATCAATTAATTCAACAATTACCAAAGCCTCAATGCGCTTGATACATGGATAGTGAATGCGAGACTCAAGAATAATCTGCTATCTCAGCTCAGTGCCTACCTAAGGCAAATCGCGGAAACAATGACAACACCCACATGGTCTTTGAGCACTGCAATTTCGACTGGTTCAGCTATAACTTTGTAATAGAAGACCTTCTTGCTCAGAGTTGCGTTGTTGGTGTTATTCATAGGAAAGAACACGCCCATTATGCCCGAAACCCCGACAACTTGATCAGAGACATAAAAAGACGAGTTTGAGGCAATTGACAACATCTCTCAAGCAATAAAGTATTTGCCCTTCATATACATTAGGCAAAACACTCCATACTCACGATGACTATTGAGGTTTGAGTCGCAGTCTGTCATTTCATCTCGATGATGACTTGAGCCGAGGCGTGATTGTGAAACAGTCCTAGCTTGTGTGGAAAAGTTTTAGAATCAAAACAGTTTCTAGAGGGTATAAACAAGATTTGCGTTTCATCACTCAAAAATTTGAAGTCGTTCTCGTTGTGGAAAACTAAATCTTAAAGGGACACCTTATTGTGGGACAATTCGAAGCAGGAGATTGAGGTAGAACTGCATGTTTGAAGTTATTTGGGACTCGTGTTTTGCTACATCTATCGGAAGGGATTACTGTATATGGCTATCAATATTTAGTCTTAAACCAGCATGAGCTCTTTGGTTTTTGGCACAAATCTTCGATTATGTTCTTAACCTCGATCTTCTTGCTCATTTTCGAGTGTGTGTACTCAGTAAGTATAGAGAATATATTTGAATCCGATTCTACTTCAGAGTTTCCAGCACTTTTATCCTCGAAAAGGAGTGACGAATCAATCTTCGATGGCTACGAAAACCTAGAGAAAGGGAAGGAGGCTGACTCTTACTCGAGCTCGTCAGGATCATGGAATGCGACCTCCCACGCCGAGGACCTGTTGGAATGGATAATTGGGAACTTGAAATCGTACATTCATGATCTTAATTACTGCTATCACGAGTTCGGAAGACATTCGGAAAATTTGAGCTTGAATCTTGAGAATTTAAGTGGTTTGGTACATATTGTGTTCCCCCAAAACAAAGAGCTTTTGATGAAACTTGAGTTTGCCAAAAGCCTATACAACAGCTTGTTACTCACCGCGAAAAAAATTCAGTTTTATATAACTGAAAGCATAGACCAGCACTTGGTCCACGATTTGCTTTTGATCAATGTCTCGGTCTTGAAGTTGTATGACTCGAGAGGTGTTCCTGATCCGAACATCAAAGATTATTTGAAACGTCTACAGTTTCTCACTCACGTTCTAAAATCTTTAGGTTCACTCTTTGATCAGGTGTACTCGGAAGCACCTTTAATTATCAGACTCATGTTCATCGAAGAGTATGTCAAAGCAGCACATACACTTCATGAATTGGAGTGTTTTCTTTTGTAATTGAGTACATAATGATGGAGGTATAAGAACGGTTTTTTTTAGCTGTCACTTATTATCTAAGATTGTCTCTTGTATTTTGACTGATCGCTTAAAAAGACTTCGATTCACCTTCTGATATGACGATAACCTAGAAAATTTCCCGCGATATTGTTGGTGAGTAACATTCAATAGAGTACGATCTTAAAGTTTTTTGCGCTCGAATTTCATACTTTATTCGCTATCATCATCGAAGAAGGCCAAAACTTTTTTCATTGCGTCTCATATGTACATTACGAAGCAACTCGTATTCTTTCATAGGTTTGAAACAGGTATTTTGTCCAAGACTTGCCATTTTCGAAAACAATGTGATACTTAGCTGCGGTATATTCAAGGTACAACTTAGATGTTTTGTCACTAAATAAGAAAGCCCTACTTTTCTCTTCAAATTTTGGTATTTTGGTATTTATTTCCGTGAGAACCTGTTCAGTTGTCATCTTAAAACTCGTGAGGTATGAGACAAATGCTCATAACACAATCATGATACAAAGAATGAAATATTTAGAATTGCAGAGTCCAAGTTTGAATCCAATTAAGGGAGTATGTAGAAGAGCAGCCGTCATCCTTTGAACGTTCAAGGCGTGAAAGATATGAAATTCTCTCTTGTTTCAGTTGAAACAAAACGATGGAAGCAGTCGTTTGATTAATCAAGGCTTGGTTTCCAGTGGAAACCTAGCTGCGGCCAAAATGTGCCAATATATTAAGAGGTCATGCGTGACCTCAGCAATGTACTTTGATTTGGTCATGTTTTTTCCATCCCACTTCTTTCTTGTCGCACTTACATGGCCAAAAGTCAGCTGTGTTCATCCGATTGTACCAAGCAAAGGTGTCACAGGGTACAAAACACAAGATTTTGAAAGGCCTCATGACTTTCTAGAGTCTCAAAAAAACCAATACGCTGCACAAATGCAGCTAAAACACTTGGAATCAAAATTGCGCTCATTTATTAAAGACTTTGAATTCCAAGGGAGTGTGTTCTCGGTCCAAGCTCAACGTTCACATACTCTGCTAGAGGCATTCAGAAAAAGCTTTGATGACAATGTACTAGACGATCAAACGGTTCGATGCAAGTTGAACTTACTACAAAAGCTACTCGAGACTATGCTCTATAGCGCGGAAGTGTTGAAGATCTTTAATCTCAATAATTTGGCTCATCAATTAATACGAAATGTGGTGGGACTAAACGTAGCCCTTCAAATGTTGCAGCTTCCTGATTCTGGTTCGAGTGATGAATTAGACGACAAGTCTGAAATGATTCAAAGCTTTGGTGATTTTCTAGGAATCTGGGAAGATTCTTTTGATGTTTTGGCGAATGTTCCCGAGACAGTCTCGCATGTTTTCAGTGTTCAAGTGACTGAAGCTAAAAAGAAAATCAAACTCATTAACGATAATTTAATCATCATGTGTCCTCAACAAACTTATAATGAATTTGATTTCAGTTCTTGAACTTGGTGTGAAGTATGTATTTTTGTGTCTGATAGGAATATCGAATAAGTCTTATCATGCAAGACAAACGATAGACAAGTATAATTGAGGACCAGCGGCAAAAAATACACCTTTAGTAAATTACTGGTCAACAGTTTGCTGCCATTCTGTACTTTTCATAATCAAGAATCGAGATTTTTGTCACGTAATAATCATTCCACAACATATTATACGAACAATGCATGCTGAACTAAAATCAGCTCAACTCTATTTTAAGGTCTTAAAATAGTTATTGATTTGTTGAGTTATAATGCAAACCTTGGTTTTTGAACTTTTCAAGTGAATTTCAAATGGGCCCGTGGGTATTTCACAAATACGACATTTGCATTGTTTTTAATCCTACAAGCTGATGATGCACATGTAAATATTTGTCATGATCTGCAGTGTCTTTCAGATTCAAGAAATGTTGAATCACCCTGACTTGGCTTTCAATCACCTTCCCGTGCATATATGTTATGAGCTTCAATACCACTACACACCAAGCAGCCCCAATAAAAACACATGAGCCTGAGCTGGATCTGTTTATATAATCGAGGTCCACAGCGGTTTCTGCAAATGAGAATAACGGCGCCGACCATGACTTGGAAAACAATATTCAGCTATTGCAATCTCAACAAGCTGGAATATCTTATTGTGTCACCCAAGTTTTCCATGAATAAACCATCGTCATCGAAAGCTTACATCCGGCAGGTTCTGATCTCTTGGACTTTGATTCAAAAGTCAGTAAGGCTTTGATTGAAGGAGGCGTGGAGGCACCCAAATCTCGATTTTGAGATTGATTTGAAGGCGCTTTATCCGAAGTCGAAATAAATGGTTGAGCTATCGAATGATTCATGTAGTGTCTGCTTGTATTCCCTTCGGAATAAATATTGAAGAGGCTTTTCGTTATAATAGTACGGTCCAGGAATTACAAAATCTCAAATTTCATCTTGTCGCAATTAAGTTGCTGATTTCAACGACAAAGCTAACTTTGATGCGGGAACAAGTCAAGCCATTAAAGTATAGAGGTCTACCCTTATAAGTACCAGGGCATTGCCCGGCTGTCATCTAAAGAGATTCTTGAATATCATTCAAACATGAGAAATTTTTATTTAATATTACTTGCACTCGGCATCATAGTGAATGCCATACCTTTAGAAAAGCCTAGGAAGAGCCTTCGACTTCCATATCATCAGCTAGAGCCAAGGAAACCCAGCAATAGACTTCACACAACCCGAAAAAGCTACTCCAAATTCTCAATAAAAGGCCAAGAAGAGTCTTTCAATAGTGACCATTTCCTGCTTTTGCTCTTCCTCGAGAAGTTGAAAGGAATGATCCAGGGGTGCGAATTTGATAGCAGTAAGTTTGCAGCCGAGGCACCGGGTTTGCAGATCACACTTTCAAGGTTAAGCGATCCAAATGTCTTAGCAAGAACCATTTCGCGGTTATTTCATCTCCAAATCAAGTATGCTTCCGTGATGTTTCAGCGTATGATGAAGGCATGCTCAGATTTGGCGGAAGTAAATACGAACGATGCCGCAAATCAGTTGGTGCGTAACATGATTAAACTCAATGTGGCGATTTTGAAAACACCACTTCGGGACAATTACTCCGATCCAGAGATTGCTGACTATCTGGACACGGTGAAATGGTACATATCACTTCTTAACAGGTGGAATGTTGATTTCGAACAGATGCAGCCGGTGCAAGAAAGTTTGCAGACGCTCTTCACTGCGCACAAAGTAGAGGCGGAGCACACTCTTGAATTATTGGAGAAATATATAGATATGCCTTTGATCTGATGACTCAGAAAAAAAGCAATTGAAGTTTTGAGAGTTTCAAAAAGGATGTGTTATGGCTTCTGGAGTTACTTTCTACGTTTATTTATGTGTTCTGATCCCAAGCTCACGTAGAAAGTTATGATTGAAATTCTTAGATATAAGGAGATTGAACTGGAAAAAGAAAGGAGTTATCGAGGTAAGACTCCAGCGTAACTTTCGAAGTGGGCCAGTGAATTTTAGTCCCTTTGGCCCGAAATGAATGAATAACCGTGAGTGATCATGATGAGAGAAAGATGGAGAATATAAGTACATGCGCGAGGTTCGGGAACCAAGCCTTGGGCAAAAAGGAATAGCTACATCATCGAGGAATCAAGCAAAAAAAAAAAGAGGAGAGAAAAAGAAAGTCACGTAACTTTTCATCATAAATATAGCGGGCTCCAGGGTTATTTTGAACGAGAAAACCGTTTAATTTTTGTTTTGACTTTGTTCCTAAATTACCTTCACACATATTTCGGAATCCTGACTGCCTTTCAAGACACCCGGAACTTCCGTCGGGTATGCCGTGCGCACTGGTGGTGGTTCTCCAATCTTCCAAAATCTAAACTTTGAATATGCGTATTTAAGCATTTGTATTAGACACCGAGGACCGCAGAATAACAGTCGGTTCATCTATATTCAGTTGATTCAAAAATCTGAAAAACATCCTCTCAATCATAAAAATCAGGGTTTTTTCACTCGCCATGTCGCCGCAGGACAAAGCCCAAATCGACTCATTAGTCGATCAATGGCTCGTTTTAGACATCAACGAAGCGCTGAGAAATGAAATCCAGAGTCTCAGAGAAGAGGGAAAATACGATGTGCTTGCATCGAAAATGACGCCTCGCATTGCTTTCGGAACTGCCGGTCTCCGTTCATCGATGCAGCTGGGCTTTGCGCACATGAACGATGTCACTATTTTACAAGCTTCACAAGGACTCGTGAGCTACGTTTTGCAAGAAAACGAGGGCACGCCTGCATCAATTGTTGTTGGCTATGACCACCGGCACCACTCACAGAGATATGCCGAGATTACGGCCAGTGTTGCGGTCGCCAGTGGCGTGAAAGTGTACTATTTGGGATCGGTCGATGTTCTCTCCAAGGAACTGATGGATTCTGCCGCTGAGCTCCCTAAACAAGATATAAAGCAAATCAAGAGCACAAATGAAGGTACCGTTTATCATGTGGGATCATCTCAAGACGCTGACCGGCTGTATGTACACACGCCAATGGTTCCATTTGGTATTGACTATTTCGGGGCCTCTGCAGGGGTCATGGTCACGGCCTCCCATAATCCAGCACGTGACAATGGGTACAAAGTCTACTATGAGAACGGCTGCCAGATCATCCCGCCTCATGACACCGCCATTGCGGCTAAAATCAACGAGAATCTTGATCCTTGGGACGACAAAAAAGTATGGGACGTGCGGGCTAATCTTGCCGCTGCAGTCACCTCTGGCTTGTTGATTCCGGTCAAACAAGAACTCACAAAAGCATACGTCGATGCGATTCTCGAAAAGCTTGTTCGGAACAGGCAAGTCTCGTATGACTTTGTGTATACCCCAATGCACGGAGTCGGAGCCGAAATTTTTGATAGGATTTGCCGGGAAATGGCAGTTTCCTACGAGATAGTGCCCGAGCAGGCACGCCCAGACCCGGAATTCCCGACTGTGCGGTTTCCAAACCCGGAGGAAAATGGAGCTCTCGATTTGGCTATTGCCCTCGCGAAAAAGAAAGGGTTTAAGTTGGTTGTGGCGAACGACCCGGACGCCGACCGCTTTTCAGTGGCTGTTGAGTCTAAAGAGGGCTCCTGGAGGCAATTGACGGGTAACGAAATCGGAGTTTTGTTTGCCACATATGTTATTGAGGAGCTTACGGATCCTGAGGACTTGTCTAATACCTATCTTCTCAACTCCACCGTCTCGTCGCAACTTCTTCGGCTGATGGCTGCAAAACTCGGGTGCCACTACCAAGACACATTGACTGGATTCAAATGGATAGGCAACAAGGCCATTGACTTGAAGAATGACGGGTGTCTTGTGCCTTTCGCTTACGAGGAGGCCATTGGGTACATGTTTCTGCTTGTGAACGATAAAGACGGCGTTTCTGCCAGCATCATGTGGATCCAGCTCTACGAAAAGTGGTTTTCTAACGGCAAGATCGGCCCGTTGGAAAAGCTCGAGGAGATTTACGCAAAGTACGGCTGGTACAAGGAATGCAACGGGTATTACAAGCTAGATGACGTCACAAAAACCGCCCGAATTTTCAAAGAGAATATCCGTTCCTCGTACGATGCTACAACAGAGTTCCCCCAAGCACTCGGCGACTTTGATGTTCTTGAATGGCGTGATCTCACTGTCGGGTTTGACTCTTGTACACTGAACAATAAGCCGCCTCTTCCCACCGACTCTAGCTCTCAGATGATTACGGGCGTTCTTCGATTAAGAGGCGCAAAGGATGATCAAAAAAACGATAAAGTGAGATTCACTTGCCGAGGCTCCGGGACTGAACCAAAGTTGAAAGTCTATATTGAGGGACTGTCAGAAACAAGCGAAGAGAGCGCGCTGACGTTGGCAAGACGGTGTTGGGACACATTGAAGAAAGAGTGGTTCAAGCCCGAGGAAAACGGGCTCGAAGAGGTGGTTTGAGATGAATGTTGTTAAGCAATGGCATCAAGGCAAGGTGTTGGACTTAATCATTGCGATTCCTACTTTGGGTGCAAAAGAGCGCTTGAGCGACAGCTTGTCTCACGATCCAGGTCAAAGAAAAGACTTTCTCGCTGATATGAGAACAAAAAAAAAAAACGATAAAAAAAATAGGGAAGAATCGTATGTATAATCGGCGCTTCGGAGATAAGGTGCGGCCACGCCTATATGATACATCCTGGGCGAGATGGTAATAATTGGCAACAGTTGAAGGGCGCAAAATAGACATGCAAGTGAAAACGGTCATGATGGACTTTGCCTTTTTTTCTACAAAATATTTTCAAAAAATAATCACAATATGACTGATGAGCGAAGCAACTGTAGAAATGAAAAGAAAAAAAAAACGAAACAAACAAACAAACAAACAAACAAGTTGGAAATTACAAGAGAATCGGGCTATGGTGCTGCGCCTGCTTCTTGAAATGTGCAATACATTCTTCTTTCTCGGACTAAAAGTTGAAGTATTGGTGGGCCGCGAAAGAGGGAGAAGGCCGGTTTACAGGGCCGCCTGTATCTTGAAAATATGAGGCTAAAAGTGAGACGCGACCTCCTCCAACGCCAGTCAACAACTTCAGGAATATATGGTAAGGGCAGATGCAAGAGTATAAAATTCATCAAAGTTCTTGGCTGAAATTTTAGACGAAGCAAAAATAGAAGCTTCAATAAGCGAATAGA
Organism: Metschnikowia noctiluminum; assembly: GCA_030578735.1. Classification (NCBI taxonomy): domain Eukaryota; kingdom Fungi; phylum Ascomycota; class Pichiomycetes; order Serinales; family Metschnikowiaceae; genus Metschnikowia; species Metschnikowia noctiluminum. Next base: position 24,120 of record JAKTYO010000053.1, on the reverse strand, counting down.
ATCTAAAAAGTGAGAATAAGACAGAAAACGACCGAGAAAGACCGAAAAAGACCGAAAAAGACCGAAAAAGAAGGACTAAAATTAAGTTCAAGCCCCGCTCATTAATTACCGGGCCCTTTCAAATGGCTCCACCCGACGCCCTTCCTCTTTGGGCAGCGGAGTCGCAGACCTGCACATAGTGCGGTGGTGTTTCTGGTTTACACCTTGGCCTTTTTTCTCAGTCACCATAAGCCATAGCCCGTGCACTTTTCTAGCCAAAACACCAAGAATATTGCCTATGCCCTCGCTCAAACGAAGTGGCTCGGACTTGCCTATGTATGTGACATCACAAAAAAGAAGGAAAAGGGGATATTGATAAGCCAGACATATAGATCAACTGGAGATCAACTCGTCGAAATCAGGCCAGATCAGGAACACGGTCTGTGGTCGTATTCGCCTTGCGAGAATGACCTATATTCCCCATCTTCTCACGACATCTTTCATTTTTTTGCAGACTTTTTTCGGCATTCTTGTGCCTATCGAACTCCAGTCGGACATATTTCGCATTCTTTCAATTTCAATTCTTTTTCCCTAGTTTACTTCTCTTCCTTCTACTACATTGCCCAGTTCTCAACTTCGCTCATTCTTGTCTCCTTCATGTCTCGCCACCACTCTCTCCAAATACATACTAACCATCCAGATATAGGAGAAAACTCCAACCGAGACGGCCCGGCCGTGGGATCTACAGAGCCGCGTGGATCGCGTGCGTGTGTCTACTATCGGTGTGGTTTTTACTCAACCGATTCAAGTCCAGAGATGGAGCGTTGGAACGCGGTTCTGTTGCAGAAGATGAGCCCGAACCTGAAGACACCCACCGTCTATACACTGTGACCAAAGACGGTGTCACCGAAGAAAACACGGGCGAAAATGCCGCCGACACAAGCGATGCAATCTACAAGGATACCGTCGAGTTCTACGATCTCAACGAGTACCTGGGAACACGCAGAAAAGACGAGTCTGGGAAAGACAGCGACGTGGTGTTGTTTTTGATGCCGCTCCGAAACGCCGAGCACGTGTTGCCCATGGCGTTTCACAACCTAATGAACCTTACGTATGACCACTCGTTGATCGACATTGCGTTTCTTGTCTCCGACTGCTCGCCCGGAGATACGACGTTGCAGACCGTTTTTGACTATTCTGTGGCTCTTCAGAACGGCACCTTGGCCGACGACATGCTTGCCGCCGAGCAGGCGAAGCAGCAAAGCAACGTGAAAGGTACCAACGAGCTCTACCAGCATTACATGGACCAGACATATATGGAAAACGTGCGCAAGGCCTATAACTCGCCCGAGCTGTATCACGAGGGCTACCGGACGCCGTTCCGCTCGGTCTCGATCTATGTGAAGGACTTTGGACAGGCCATTGGCCAGGGTTTCTCCGACCGGCACGCAGTCAAGGTCCAGGGGATTCGTAGAAAGCTCATGGGCCGTGCGCGGAACTGGCTTACTGCCAGTGCCCTTCGTGCCGACCATTCGTGGGTCTATTGGAGAGACGTGGACATCGAGACGTGTCCTGGGCTGGTGATCCAAGACCTTATGAAGTTCGACTACGACGTCATGGTACCCAACATCTGGCGCCCGCTCCCTACGTATTTGGGTGGAGAGCAGCCCTATGACTTGAATTCCTGGATCGAGTCGGAGCCTGCGCTAGAGTTGGCCAAGAAATTGGACGAGGACGACGTGATAGTGGAAGGCTACGCCGAGTACCCGACGTATCGTGTCCATTTAGCGTATATCCGTGAAGCAGACGGGAACCCAGACGAAATCATAGACCTTGATGGCGTGGGCGGAGTCTCGATTCTCGCAAAAGCCAAGATCTTTAGACAAGGTGTGAATTTCCCAGCACACACGCTCTGGAACCACGCTGAGACTGAAGCGTTTGGCAAGTTGGCCAAACGCATGGGTTTCAGGGTCGGCGGCTTGCCCCACTACACCATCTGGCATATCTACGAGCCTAGTGAGGATGATTTGAAGCACATTGCCCAGCTTGAGCGGAAGAAGCGGAGGGAGAAGCAGCACTAGACTCATTTTGTTGTTGACAAGAAAAAGCGCTTATAATGAGCGCTACCGGCACGTGCCACGTGCAACTAATGCTCGAGATCCCAGCCATTGTCCCAAAAAGGCTGTTCCTGGATGCTTTTTTCTGGTCATCTTTCGTAGAGACTTGGGTTTGTTTGGCGTTTTCTCGTGCTTAAATTTCTTTCAGGTAGCGCCCAGAGGATGGCATATATCTATTCAAATGCGTTCATGGTGACGGTTTTGGGGTATTTCTGACTACTTTTTGCTCTTTCCCGCTATACTGAGCCATCTTCTTGTTTTAAGAAGCTTCGCAAGACTTTTGAAGACTTGCGCTGGGGACATAAGTTGAGTGACTCAAAACAGTACTCGCACAATGGAAGACGAATGATGGATGGATTGAAAAGTACGAATCTTACTCAGGACAAAGCCCGCTGGCCTGATACGGCGCCTAGTCTTATGGCAATTTGCCTTCTGTACAATAGCTTAAGTAATTAACACATTCTTTTTTGAGAATAGAAGAACCCTGGATTCGACTTTTCTACATCCCCATTTGCAGAGATTGTTTTGGCCGTTTCGTTTCTAAGAGATTTTTTCTCTGGCTTGACTTTTCTGACTTTTTTGACTGAAGGACCCCAACTATGGCAGGATTATATAAAAGCCTTTTAACAACCCCAAAGTGCATTGAACGCGATGTCACCAAAATACAAATCACCTTGAGATCTGTGTATGTTGAAATTCAAAAAGAACATTCGTATCAGTAGGAAGGCAGGTTTTTTAATCTACGCAGGACCGTTGGCCCCACTCAGAGATTGTTCACATCCGTTTTGATCATCATGAAATGTTGAATGCTGAGGGAATCGAACCCTCGCCACGAGAATTCTGAACCTTTTTCTCGACGACTTGGCCACAGCAAATAGTAACGCAGAAATTTCAGCGTGGGTTAATATACTCGTTTAAGACAACATATACGACTTGAATTATGAATGAACCGGCACCTCTGAGGAACAGTTTTGGCCACAGAAGAAAATATCTTTTCAGTATTACACAAGCCCTAAAATGAAATTCGTGCCACCGTTAAAAAGAAAAAGTTATAGTTATAGTCCTTTAATCAGATGAATCAGACAAAAAAAAAAAAAAAAAAAAAAAAAAAAAAAAAA
>JAKTYO010000053.1:2973-20886 GCA_030578735.1 Metschnikowia noctiluminum | reverse complement strand
CTGTTCCTGGATGCTTTTTTCTGGTCATCTTTCGTAGAGACTTGGGTTTGTTTGGCGTTTTCTCGTGCTTAAATTTCTTTCAGGTAGCGCCCAGAGGATGGCATATATCTATTCAAATGCGTTCATGGTGACGGTTTTGGGGTATTTCTGACTACTTTTTGCTCTTTCCCGCTATACTGAGCCATCTTCTTGTTTTAAGAAGCTTCGCAAGACTTTTGAAGACTTGCGCTGGGGACATAAGTTGAGTGACTCAAAACAGTACTCGCACAATGGAAGACGAATGATGGATGGATTGAAAAGTACGAATCTTACTCAGGACAAAGCCCGCTGGCCTGATACGGCGCCTAGTCTTATGGCAATTTGCCTTCTGTACAATAGCTTAAGTAATTAACACATTCTTTTTTAAGAATAGAAGAACCCTGGATTCGACTTTTCTACGTCCCCATTTACAGAGATTGTTTTGGTCGTTTCGTTTCTCAGAGATTTTTTCTCTGGCCTGACTTTTCTGGCTTTTTTGACTAAAGGACCCCAACTATGGCAGGGTTATATAAAAGCCTTTCAACAGCCTCAAAGTGCATTGAACGCGATGTCACCAAAATACAAATCACCTTGAGATTTGTGTATGTTGAATTTTAAAAATAACATTCATATCAGTAGGAAGGCAGGTTTTTTAATCTACGCAGGACCGTTGGCCCCACTCAGAGATTGTTCACATCCGTTTTGATCATCATGAAATGTTGAATGCTGAGGGAATCGAACCCTCGCCACGAGAATTCTGAACCTTTTCCTCGACGACTTGGCCACAGCAAATAGTAACGCAGAATTGTCAGCGTGGGTTAATATACTCGTTTAAGACAACATATACGACTTAAATTTTGAATGAACCGGCACCTCTGAGGAACAGTTTTGGCAACAGAAGAAAATATCTTTTCAGTATTACACAAGCCCTAAAATGAAATTCGTGCCACCGTTAAAAAGAAAAAGTTATAGTTTTAGTCCTTTAAAAACTCTGTTTTGACAATTTAGACAGATGTAAGCTTACGAACGGGAAAGGGACCTTCATTACTCAGTAAATTATCCAGATTCATTACAGGTTTTTTACTCTATAGATATATAGTTTTTTGGGTCGCCTAAAAACGGCTTCCTGTAATGCATATTGTTTCTTTAAAAAAAAAAAAAAAATTACATGTACCAACTATGCCATGTTAAAATTTAAAAAAGACATGCCACCTCATAATATTCAGACAAAAACTCAAAAATACAAAGAAAAATTCGACAGGCCGCGCTTTCTCAAGGCGACTCAACCCTAATGCATTTGAAGTTTCTAGGCCTGATCGGTACGCATGACGCGACAAAATTGAGGTTTTTGACTATTTTTTTTTTTTGTCTGTAAAAAATATCAAAACTGAGCACTTCTCTTTGAACATGAATTTTGCGCCAGTTTTTAGTTGGTAGCCCTTTCTTCGTTAAGTTGTTGAGACTAAAATTAATCATCGTTTCTTGGTTCGAGTTTATCGTCTCTTCGTATTCAAATGACTCAAGAGATGATAATTTGAGCCTTGAGAGTACCTAGAGCTCCTTGGACATATGCAATGGGAGTTATACATTCTAAACGTAGTCTTCTATCAGAACATAAACTATCCTCCAACATACCTGACGAATTAGGACGGGGATATAATAAAAAGAGCTGAGAAAAGGCTACAAGGTTTGCCCAGATCAAATAGCAGAAGTAGTGATTTGAAAACAAAGGTCCACTTTTACCGATCAGTATGACTTCGTGAATATGTTTCAAAAAGCGCTTACCGTATTCCCGCTCAGTTGGACACCAACGCCAAGTTCGACTTTATACATCCATATTTCAGATGGATTTGAAATATCAGCTGTCCATGATTCACCAGTATATACCGTGTTATAATATCATGGATCTCACAATCGCAATGAAGTGCAAAATCGGATTTCTTGGTGGATAGGAGCAGATGCAATTTAGAGAAAAAGAGATCAAAGCGCCTTTATGACCGGTTTTCATACTGACTGCGGTTCCTTGATGATACATGAACCCTTTATCATTGCATGGGGCTTAATTTTGACAAACCAATCATCTAGTCACACCTCATACTTAGCCCAGCATCTGACTCTGTGTCCTCTAACGTCACGCCTCTACGTGATCACAACTAGCCACGATAACACGGCGTACATGAGCATGATTGGATAAATGGCCAAGAGAACTCTTCCAGGAAGTACGCCCAGGCACTTCAAGCTCATGCCGGCAGCATAGATGCTCCACAATGCACAAAGCGACATGACAATAAGTCTCACAAAGCGCCATTTTAACGCTAGAGTGCTGACCACGGCCCCCGCCACGATGGGGAACATCAGGTAGCCGGTGGCACTAATTGCAGACAAAAACGAGATGGTGCCACCCAAAAGCTGGATGTTCAAGCCCGCCACCAAATAGAATAGCCACATGAACAGAAACGTCCCTGAAAATACCACGTTGGTCTGCGCCGCCGGCAGCGCTATGCCCATGGTGACTGCATAAGCCAACAGGAATATAAGAGGGCCCCACAAGTCCCAGTCTAGCAGCGCAACGGCCTCTGGTGAGCTGTTTTCGTCGTCTTCGTCAGGCGCCACGTGGCGAGCCAGATTGGCCACCAGTTCCGGCAAGCGAACGCCGTTTTCCTCGGCCAATGCCACTAACCGCTGCTGATGGGTACGCGCAAGCAGCTGGAGTTGCGCTGGCCACACCACCACGGCCACACGGCGGCCAATTTGGGACAAGTCACGACTCAAAGTCTTGAGCACGGGTTCATCGAGCGTGTCGCCTCCATTGAAGCGCCGCTCGGCGATTTTGTTATTTTCCTGGAAATTCTTCAGTGTCACAAATGGCGTGAATGCCGACAGAAGGTCCATACGGGGTGCCCAGCCGAAATTCTGCTGAGTTTGTCCTGAATTGTGGGTTTGATTTGAGGTGCCCAGGGGTCCGGCGGGTACGCTCGTACTCTTCACGGGCTCGGGCGCAGCCTCGTCTGGAATGATGAAATCGTTTTCATCGAGATCGTTCCAGCTCATTGTCTTTTTTTGAGGATGAAAAGGCGTAGACTGAGCTATGTGGAATGGATGTTAATTCCCTCGAAGTGAATAATCCAGAGCAGGACGGAAGTGGGTGCTTTGTCTCAAGACGATGTGGTGCACGGGTGTATGGCGACTGATCAGGGCAGTGTCAAAGTATTTTCAACAGAAAAAGACATTACGGTTTTGAATTGTTTGTAAAGGGAAAAGATGAGTTTTACTCCTTGTGAATATGGATTCTAGGTGGTCAGGTGATTGGCATGGGCTTGTCTATTTTATATCCTAGCCATTGTTTGGTCTCATGGGGTGTTTTTTTTGGGGTGTTTCGCAGCCAAAACTTTGACGTGGGATGAGCCTTTTGAGAAACTGTACAAGCAATTGCTACACAATCAAGTTATTTCGTAAGACGGGCCACATCATCGGATTGTTGGCAAAAGCAACTCTTTTTCATATATTAGATTGGCTAATGCGAAAAGAAATAGGGGCATTTTTTGAGAACACTCAATGAGTTATCCTCCCATGTGATACTAATGTTCCTGAAACTCTGAGGGTAGTAGATTTCAAAATTGTAGAATTCAAAATAGTAGAATTCAAAATAGTAGAATTCAAAATAGTAGAATTCAAAATAGTAGAATTCAAAATAGTAGAATTGATATACGCTGTAATTGAAAATGTTTGAGTCGCTCATGGTACAATACATTCTAGAGGACGTTGGAGAGGAAATTTTAAAGTAAGACAGTACACCCTTTTGTTGAATATTATTGGTATGAGATATGCTAGTTAGCTCAAAGACAACCGGGTAAAGGGGAGATTTATAAACTCTTGCTATGTCCATAGCAAGAATTAAGTAATTCGCTAGAGTAAAGTAAGAATAACTCATTCATTAGTTAATTCAGTAAGCAGGTACGGAGTTGTTTGTTTCGATAAAAGAGTGATCAATTGCTGTTATGAAACAATTAATATTCGAACTTCCTTACATACACATATAGGTTCTCAAAAAGTTTCAGCTAATTTCCAAAAACAGACAAATCAGATATAGCAAAGTATACACATACTTTCTGATAATTTTCTAAGAGCAGTTCTACTACAAAGTTTCTCATATCTTCTCATTCAAATGTTGTAGGGCCTCGATACTGCTTGTGCTCTTTATGGAGAAACATTCCTGGAGGGCTATACTCTTTTTTCCTCGCTTTCAAGATTTGTGTTACGGCGTCAATAACTGAAGACTCCAAACTGATCAATGGAAACTCCAAAATGCTCTGGGTAGCTAAGTTATTAATTTTGCAACTTTCGACAGCTTGATCTCTCCCCAGATTTGGCGAGCCCACAGGTAAGTGTGACGTCAAAGAGCTGAAGTGAGTCCTGATAATATCAAGAAGCTCTTGGGTGTTGAACATCTCCGTATTCATTAATAGCCGCTTTTTGTTCAAGGGTCTCTCAAACGCAGTCAAGTGTGCTTTTGCGACATCCCGTACATCCACAAATCCACCATTGATGGGAATGATATCAGCATCGGCTTTCGTATTGAGAAGAGTGTTGATAACTTCTGCAGAGAAACTGAGCTTTTTTTCTGCCACTAAGTCGAAAGCTTGTGGGCCAAATACATACGTCGGATTCACGGTATTCAAGGTATACATTGGCTTTTCATTCTCATAAAATTTCCAAGCAGCCTGCTCTGCAAATTTCTTGGATCCGAAGTATCCCAAGGTGGTACTTGCCTTTGCCTGTTCAAAAGTGATTGGACTCCATGATTTCTCGCAAATTGTATGATTGGGGTCACACAATCTTTGTGGGTCCATAAGCGCAACTGCAGAAGATGACACCACTACGTGTTCAACCTGGGGTCCATGTTTTTGGATTGCGCTCAAGAGATTTCGAATACTCTGGATAGCCGGTACTAGGATGTCAAGTTCTGGATTTTGGCCCTCTAAAGTTCTTGGCAGCGCAGCGTGAATGACAATTGTGACTTCGGGGTGTCTTTTCAAAGAATTATCAAACGCATTCTCTGCCTTAAACTCAGGCACGAGCTCGTATGTGAAATTCTTCGAATCGTACTGTTTTTGGCAATGGTTCCCCTGTTCGATTGACCTGACGGTACCCACGACATGATATTTCTTCAGAATAAGAAGCTTTATTATGTGCTGGCCAATGAAGCCGGTGGCCCCTGAAACAAAAACTGTTTTTTCCATTATTTAATGTGTGTGTCTAGCTTGTAGTATAAATAGAAAGCTTTCTCGTTGTACTGAGATGAGTATGTTTTGGGATCCCTTTTTGCGATCCACAGAAAAATAGAAAAAAAAAATGTTTCAACTGTTAAAATATGGGGCAAATGAATGACTGCCCTTGTGTGTATAAAATAATTGTGAATTTTGAGGGGCGTTGGTCTCGAGTTGCCACTTGTGAGAGCCCCACAAGCGCATTAATTGGCCTGATGTACTCTCTCTTTATTTTTCGTTTTATTTTCGAAAGGTTGCAAAAGGATAGCCCTATAATTTTCTAAAAAGTCCCCGTTTTTCACAAGGCTCTCATGTTCGACTAATATTTGAACTCGCAACCCCGCCTCTTTCGAAAGAAGACACAACATTGGGATCATGCGAAATAGTGAAGTTTGGAAGATAGGCTGTAAGGATGGCGGCAGTTATATTCTGAGCGATATTTCTCTCGACTCAGTTTTTGAACCTTTAGAGAAAAAAGAGCTTGAAATATTGGATTACGCCTAAACCGTGGTTTTTGCCGACTTTCTATCGATTTACCATGTCCTCAAATCGATATACTTTTGGGTGCGAGCAGTGGAATGAAACAATTGAAATGTAAAAAGATATTTCACACAATGATAAAGAGGGATTTCAAAAACATCTTTAAAAAATGTCTGAATGGCCTGATCAACTGAAGTCAGGCAGGCGTAACTACGTCACAGATCCATCTCTTTGGCTTTCACACCACATCTAGTCCAAGTCTCAATACCTCCAATTCATTGTCAAGAGACCTAAAATTTTCTGACCGTCAAACAGATACCTGACAAAGCTTTTGAAGAAAGTTTTTGAGAGAAGGAGCCAATTATGGCAACCCACGCGTGGCCTAAAAAAGCATCAAACGTAGGCTACACTTTCGACTCTATCAAAAGCGATACCAACCTTACACTGAATGATTCTTCTATCAATCATTTCAGTCATGCTCGGCGCAAAACATTACCACGCCATATTATCTGGATTTTGTCTCGACAGATTTACACTTGTGTATCACGGAATATATACTTTTGTGAAGAAGGAATTGACCAAAAGTGTCACTTAAGTCGCTTATGAAACTCCGTAAATTATGATAATTAGAACAATCATTCGCTCTATTCTCTTATCTTGAAAGAAACATATGGGTGATATCTTCATTTAAATATAGGCATTGTTTTGGATAACGTTTCCGCGGTGCTCCCGAATGCCATCCCGGTTGACCTACTCTGACCCATGAAAAATCAGGAAATTTTCTCTTCACATGCATTCATTTCTCTTCGAGAGCGCTCTATTACCCTCGTGATGACTCTATAATATACAAGAAACTGATCAAATGCAGCCCAGATCGAAAACCCCGTCTAGGTTACTTTCCCTTCCCCATATCCTTTTTAAACTCGGCGGGAGTCAAGTGTTTCACCACCTTTGCTGGGACACCCACCACCACTGTATTAGCAGGAACGTCTTTAGTAACCACAGACCCAGATCCTATCACAGCACCTTCTCCAATCGTGACACCAGGCATCACATTCACTCCAGCGCCCACCCAGACATTGTCTCCAATATAAATGGGCCTTGCGTATTCAACAGCAGCCAATCTTTGTGCTGGATCAGTCGGATGAGTAGCGGTTGTGAAGCAACAATTTGGACCCACCAAGACATTGTCGCCAATCACAATAAGGGTGCAGTCCAAGAGGGTGAGGTTGAAATTGGCGTAAAAGCCTTTCCCCAACTTCACATTGAACCCGTAGTCCACGTAGAATGGAGGCTCAATAAACACATCTGGCTGAATATTGCCAAAGATTTTATCGAGATGTTTCACACGGGCTGCCTGGTGTTTCTCAAAACTATAGTCGTAGTCAACCATGCGAATGCTTCCATAATCCAAAGCCATTTCGTGGGCCAAGTTCCGGCGCATCCAGAGCTCTTTGTCGAAGCAATTGTAAAGCACAGACGATATCATCTTGTCGTACTCGCGGGAGTCGGGCACATGCTTTAAGTTGTCGTGAGCGTACTTCACGAGCTTCTCGTCGACCTCGGTTCTCACTGAATTTTCCATTGTTGACTATAATAGAAGTTGAAGATTTGAGTTGGGGAATCGGTGAGTAGATTTGAGGATACTAAAATGAAAGAGACACCAAAGCGAAAGACGGCAAACGTTGGCAATGTATATCGACGTGTTCTAAGGTCGGCCAGATTAGGCACCGCTCCCGAGCCCTCTCCGCATCATGCATAGAGACACATTGACTCAGTTGAGCAATGTGGGGTGGATCCCGTTTATTCTTGGCACTCGCAAATATTCGGCTGGCGAGGCGAACAAACATGGGTCATACAGGAAAAGAATGGTTGTGGGGAGAATTGTTCGTGATAATCTTTGAGAGAATGTGTCAGAACGCGCCGGAGACGTGACGGAAATCATTGCGAAATTCCGAGATTTTGCGCTTTTGCGGACCACGACGCAAAAAAAAAAAAAAGACGCCGTGCGTACACATCTATAATTGGCAAATAATTGTTGAGTCGAGTATGTTTGAGGTCTTTCAAAAATAGTAAATAATGTATAAGCTCAGTCCTCGAATACGTGGCTTTTCACCGTGCGCTGAACGCCGTACTTTTCCGAAAGAGTGTCCACCGCCTTGAAATCGTCCTCGCTCAAGACAAACGTCTTCAAGTTCGATATAAGCCTATACTCTTTCACGGATTTGGGCAACACTACTGTGTTTCTCTGCACACCCCACGAGATTAGGACTTGGGCCGGCTCAACACCGTTTTTCTCTGCGATCTGCACAATCGTCTCATTTGTGATCAAGACACTTTCTGCCGAGCCCAAAGGCCTGTAAGCTTCAATCACAATATCATGTTCCTGAAACCAAGTAGTCAACTCGGGTTGGGGAAGCAAAGGATGGGCCTCGATTTGGTTGACCACGGGTTTGATGGTGACCCCAGGATCTGCCAAGAGGCGCTTTGCCTTTGTCACCGTGAAGTTGGAGATCCCTAGCAGCCTGACTTTGCCAGAATTGACAAGTTTCTGCATCTCCTTGTATGTGTCGACGTAGTCCCAATCTTCGTATTCCTTCTGGGTTTTGGGGTCAAGAGAAATGGGCCAGTGAATCATGTATAGGTCGAGATACTCCAAGCCCAACTTGATCAAAGAACGCTTGCATGCGCCTGCGACGTCTTTATGCTCGTCGTTCCAAATCTTGGTTGCCACGAAAATGTCTTTTCTGGGCACCCCGGATTCCTTGATTCCTTCGCCTACCTCTTGCTCGTTTTCGTAAAAAGATGCAGTATCAATATGTCTGTAGCCGTTCTGCAAGGCAAGTTTTACAGACTCGGCACACTCTCCTTCATTTGCCAAGTATGTACCTAGAGCTATGGCGGGAACGGTGGACCCGTTGTTTAGGTCGTAGGATTTAGTGCTCGTATGTAATGACATGGCTGCGAAACTGGGGAATGTTAAACGTAGCGCTTGATTTTTGTATGGGGGTTTGGAATGAAGCACCTTTGACAAAAAAGCGTTTGCAAGACAATGTAGGCGAGTAAGTCAAGATAGCTGGAAATAAAGTGGCCCGTAAGTTTGGATTCCAAGAGATTGCTATCAAGTAAGGGATCTCCCACTTTATATATGTGGGGGCCGCGTGGGGGTGCTTGGCTCATATGATCGAGAGTTCCGAGCATTCTTCCGCAATTACGAGCAACAAATTTATCACGTGATCTCCACGCCTCAGATATAACTCATGAAGATACGAGAGTAATATTCTGTGAACCCCTTAAGATCCAGAAAAGGGGAAAATCTTGGGTATGTTCTAGTGCTTTCGTAGTCAGACTTTTCAAAACTGGTTGATTCGAAAGTATGGAAAATTGAGATAATCATAGGTATGCGCCCAACAACCTTCATATGTATGGCTCATTGGAAAACTATTAAATTCTTTCATTTATTGATCCAGCCATGACTTAGTCCTGGAAAAGAGATGGCAAGGGGTCGATTAGTCTTCTCACTCCCTCGACGGCCGCCAATTCGTTTAAACTAGCAAAATCCTCGTCGCTCAATGTGAAGGTCTTTCTGTTCGACAAAAGTCGCGAGGCTTTCACCGACTTGGGCAACACCACGGTGCCTCTTTGCACGGCCCACGAGATCAAGACTTGAGCCGGCTCAACGTCGTTTTTCTCGGCAATCTTCACGATGTTTTTCTCCGTCAATAATGGACTGTCAGCAGAGCCGAGGGGCGAATAAGCTTCGATGTAGATGTCATTTTTCTTCAAGTAGTCGTACAATTCCGGCTGAGGCAACAATGGGTGGGCCTCGATCTGGTTCACCGCAGGCTTGATTGTCACCTCTGGGTGTGCCAAGAGACTCTGGATCTTTCCCTTGGAGAAGTTCGACACACCAATTGACTTGGCCTTGCCATCCTGCTTCAATTTTTGCAACTCCAAGTAAGTTTCCACGGAGTCGCTGACCTTGGTGTTTTTGTCGCTGAGGCTTCCATCTGCGGGCCAGTGAATCAAGTACAAATCGACGTAGTCCAATTGCAATTTTTTCAAAGACTCCTCAAATGCGTTCCTGACATTGTTGTGTTCACTGTTCCACAACTTGGTGGTGACAAAAATCTCCTCTCTTGGTACTCCAGAGGCCTTGATTCCTCTACCAACGTCCTCTTCATTTCCGTAGATTGCAGCCGTGTCGATGTGTCTATACCCATTTTTCAAAGCGCTTGCCACTACATCGGCAATGTTGTCTTCAGAAGTTGCTCTCCACGTTCCGAGTCCAACGGCAGGAATCTTGTTTCCGTCGTTCAAGGTATATGTTTGAGTGTTGTCTTGCAAGCCAGGCATTGTAATCTTGTGTGTGTTATGATTGATGTTTGTGAGTTCTATTGTTTGTGTGTATCAAAGGAGGAAAGAATTTAATGCCTGAAAACCAAATTGCAGCTCCTTGCTAGCTTATTTACCCCGCTTTCGAGCCACAATGTCGGAAGACCTTGCTGGAATGCCGAACAGTAGTGCCGCTAGATGCAAAATGAGGTATTCGACTGCACACGGTTGCATGGCGCGAATCGTTAGTGGTGCCGTTTGCTACTGCGGCTCGGATCGCTCCGAATCTTCAACCGCACATTAGGCCTTAAGATCTGCGAAATGTATGGCGTAACTTGATTGTGTTGAAGAACGGCTTATGGTGGAGAAATTGGGAGCAGCAGGCGTTGTGATTTGTCTCGAATATCTCTTAGCTGCACCAAATTGCGATTTCCTGATGATCCATGAGAAGCCAGAGTCAAGAGCTTTCATTGCTGATAAGGACCATCTTTGTTGTGACCAAGATATTCGCAATAACTTTCAGAGCCATGAGCTTGTAGCGTCTTTTTCTTCGATGTTGCCTTTATGACCTCAAAGCGAAAGCTTCGATCTCGGACTCCTAAAGTCTCGCAATTGACGAAATATGATGGTATTTGATGTGGAGCTACGGCTCAAATTGGAACATATCTTGTTCAATCATAGCTAGGTGCAACGCGAAATCTCGGTCCATATGAAAATCGGTCGACACTTTGATTACACCGAAGAGGGTCACATCTGCTTCAAAGCTTGCAATAGAACATCAAAGTAACGAGCCTCTCGAACGAATCACTGGAATAATTGTCAAAGTGAAATTAGTGACAACACCCAGCTGCTAGTGCTTCACATGCGAGCCCTCTCTGGCTCAACTAATAATTCTCTACACGCTGGATTATGCGGTCCTTTATTTTACTATAAATGCGCCTCTTGAGCCTTAGTCCTTGAAGATAGCAGGCAAAGGGTCATTTGTTCTGTTTACACCCTCGACCTCCGCCAACTCATTCAAGACCGCGAAATCCTCGTCACTTAACTCGAGAGTTTTGATGTTGGAGACAAGACGCGAAGCTTTGACGGACTTAGGCAAAACAATTGTGTCTCTTTGTACGGCCCATGAGATCAACACTTGAGCCGGCTCAACATTGTTTTTCTCTGCAATTCTCAAAATATTCTTCTCTTTGAACAAGGGGCTATCAGCAGATCCTAATGGAGAGTACGCCGTGATGAAAATATCATTCTTCTTCAAGTAGTTGTACAATTCAGTTTGTGGTAACAAGGGATGTGCCTCGATTTGATTAGTGACTGGCTTGATCGTCACTTCCGGGTGAGACAAGAGACTCTCGAGTCTACCTTGTGTGAAGTTCGAGACACCAATGGACTTAGCCTTACCCTCTTTCTTCAACTTTTGCAACTCCAAATAGGTCTCAAAGCTGTCACTGATCTTGGCGTTCTTGTCGTCGAAGTTGCCATCAAGTGGCCAGTGTATCAAATACAAGTCAACGTAGTCCAATTGCAATTTTTTCAACGAATCTTCGAAGGCTTTCTTGACGTTCTTATGGTCTGTATTCCATAGCTTGGTGGTAACAAAAATATACTCCCTTGGAACACCAGAAGCTTTGATGCCCTTGCCAACATCTTCCTCATTACCATACACGGCAGCTGTGTCAATGTGTCTGTAACCATTTCTCAAGGCGCTCTCGACAACATCAGCCACATTGTCATCAGCAGTTGCTCTCCAGGTCCCAAGCCCGACGGCTGGAATCTTGTTTCCGTCGTTCAACGTGTAGGTTTTCGTATTGTCTTGCAATCCTGGCATTGTGCAAATTTTATTTGTTTTTTTGTTTTTGAAATGTGACAATCGTAAGCTGACAGCGGGCACTTGCACTGGGATTTATATCGTTTAATTTTGTTGCGCTTGCTGAAATTCGCAACTATTAGTGAGCCACCAACTTAAAATATGCGTAATGATGTCGTCAGGCCTGCATCTATGCAAGAATCAGCCCAGACAAAGATTTGCAACATCCGAGTTCACAACCAAGGCCCAAGGTTATTGTCAAAAGAGTCTTGTTCGCCCCATAAGAGCTTAAAATTTTACTCGGGAGAAAGGCAGGAAAGCTTAATCCTTTGTTGTGACCTTAAACTCAAAAGTACTATTTGATTTTTCTCGGGCTTGCATGTCGGCCACCATTGGTTGCGATTGCTTTTCCGTAGCAACGCGCGCAACGCAAGTCAGTAAAATGTGGTCATTTTTTTCGCAAGCCGAATAAACCTCCCACAGAATGCCCAGACAATTTGCTCTGATTTGACTTTTTACTACTTGAGGAAAGCACACTTGTCAGCGAATCTGTCCGCGATAACCCAGGAAAGGTCTGCGAAGCCCTTCCCTCCTCCAGCTTGGTGTGTTTCAAGCCTCTTCCTAGTCGCCCAAGTAGACCATGACGCGCTTTTTCGGGAATTGGAGTTGTCTCCTTGCTGACGTCAAATGTATGAGCCTTGGACCCATCATCGATATGTTTGTGAGATAATGCGTCCTTTAAGCTAAACGATGAAGCTGGGGAAACAGCTGGGCGTATCAGCAGAAATGTGTCAGATCGCTTCTTCCCATCACGCTCTGTAGTATGTTTCCTTGCTTTCTCCTCTTTCAATGCTTTTGACATTGTTTTCTCATCTTGCCGAATACGTTGCGCAATCTGCTTGTCAAATTTGCGATTCAGATCGAAACTGAGCGGCTGCTCTTTTACGGGCGTTAAAGTGGGATTAGATACACCTCCTGAAACCCCAGGCCGCAATGCATCCTTGTCTATCTTCTCGGGAGCAGTACAGGCTTCCTTATGTTTTTGAGACTTCAAAAGTGTTTTTAAAGTGGTCACGGATCCGGCTGATGAGTTCTGACTCACCAAAGTGGGCTTGGAGTCTTGTTCCGCAACACAGTTGCTACTTTCAGTAGTTTCATAATCCTCTCTATCATTAGTCAGGCGTGCGTCCGAAGTTGTTTGAATAACTTCACTTACTTCCTCCTCCACTCGTTTTTCAAGGGCTAGGTATTCTTTTCTCGTCTGTGCTAATGCGAGACTCATTTGACGCGCATTCATTGAGCGCAACATCAATTTGACATCTGCACAGATAGAGGCTACCTCGTAGATGAGTTCTATGACACAGTCACTCGGTTCAGGAGAATCCATTGATACGAGATTTTCGAGTGTCACACCGACAAGGTTCTTCTTCTCATCCTCGATTTCCTGCTCGGTCGAACAGCTGTTAGGATTTATAGTATCGTAGATACTTTTGTCAAAGACAGACTTGTAGCGTATACTAGGGAGACTGTTCTTCTTTTCATAGTCAAGAAAATGTAAAGGCGGAGCGTCTTCGTCGCTGGCACTTGTACTTTCGTCGGTAAAATTTGCCTTACCGACCCCATCTTCCGACTTGTTTGTTGGCTCAACGTCTTCCCTCGATGTCGAGCTTGTGGATAGCTCTTGCACTCTTGATAAGGAGAAAGAACTTCCCCTTTTACCAGACCGTGAAGACGTGGAAGACTTGTGGACATTGGAGGATTTTCTGAGCAAAGCTATGTCCATATACCCATCATCCACAGTGTCCAAGAATCCCTCATACTCGTCGAGAGGGAATTTGAATGAATTTTTCATGGATGTTCTAGATTTTGCAAAGAGTTCGTCGAACTTTTTCCGGAGTTTTTTTCCCTCGTGTATGACTGTCGCCTCTTTGCGCCCAATAATGCCATAAAGGACCTCGCAAAGCAAGTCATATAGTAATTGAACTTTGTAGTATCTTGCCATCCACAAACAGTCAAGAGCACAAGGACGAAACAGCCACTTATTTCCGACTTGCCCCGTATATAAGTATTCCGCGAAAGCCTTGAGCGAGTCCGTACTAAACGGCACGTATAGTTTTCGTGGTATCAAGGAAGGTTCCATCGCATATGATTCCCAGTTTGTTTCTGGAAAGTCCAAAAGACTTTTGTAGTTTTGTTGTGACACACTAGACTCGCTGTGTGCTCCTGAGACAGACGCATCCTTAGAACTTTCATCCAGTGAGATGTTTGAGTTTTGCGCAAGTTTACCCAAGTCCATTGACATAGCTCTAGGCGAAACAGACGAAGAGGCGGTCATGGGAAAGGCGCTCGCGCCGAGCTTATCTCTTAAGTCAGGTTTAAGCCTGCTTTCGTCCGACAGACACAGCAAATCTTCCATTGATAAATTTCGCAATGACACGGAGCCGCGGGGGGACTGACGGGGTGAAATTTTAGGAGAACGAGACGGGATGCTGCGTAAAACACTCAATGTATGTAGCAAAGATGCACGAGGAGACAAAACATCAGCAGAATTTCTTCGCGAGCTGGAGCGATATGAAATCGGTGTTGCTGGCACATCTGGAATTGGCTCGTGTGGCAACGGAAGCTGTGCGGGTATTTCTTTGAGATGTGAATTGATGATTGACGAGCCAGAAAGATTAGATGCCAGAGAGTTGCGACGATCTGGCTGCTGATTATGAGGATCAACTGAGCCGATGTCTTTCGATATGCTTGTCTGAGAGAAATTTTTGTCCTGAAAGGGGAGTCTGAACTGCGGTGCTTCTTTATGTGTTGGTCTGGAGGACCCAAATGTCGACCCTATATCCTTTCTGTCTCCCGCAAACGAGGTCAAGAATTCATTCGATGATAGTCTGTTCGATTTGCGCCGCGACCCAGAGCTGCTGCCACTGCTTTTGGACGAACGAGACGCTTGTTGCGACTCGGCATTGAATTGATCATGCTCGAACTGGTCCACTGCCTTTACATAGGCTTTTGCTAGCAAATCAATGAAGTATTTGCCCCATCGTGACATCAAAATAGATATGCAAACTGGAATCCTGTCGCCATTAAGTGATATGAGCTCGAAATCAGAAATCACATTTCCGTACCGATCAAACGCGTTTCTCCCAAGAGTGATTGCTGCAGGGGGAAAAACCGATCGAACTTTCGTGAACTTCACTTTTGGAGCAGCATAGTGAACATAATCGTTGAATGTGGCCGCATTTTGCGTGGAGCTCTGTTGACTTTCGGATTTGTTTGATTGATTCGAGAAACGACGTAAAGGGGTTTTCTCAATAGCTTCGTCAGGCTCACTGTCTTGCAGCAAGGACGAAGTGGAAACCTCGTCACTTGACGCAGCGGTATCGATGTCACTGACTGAGCTTGTTTCCGCATCGCTCTTTCTTATACTTGAGAGTGCCCTTCTCGGCCCTGCCAATTCCATTGAAGCTAACAAATTCGTCACCGGAAGGCTGACTGTGATAAGGGATGAGAAATACCGCACACTACTGGTGGTGTGCGACGTCACATAATTCCCAAGTAGCACCACTTTGTGATGAGATGTCCAAGCAAAACCACCCCAAAATCTGTGCGAGCCGTAATCATGATGACAGAAAATATTGAGCCGCGACCATTTTCCAGTAGGCTTGTTGTATATGAAGATGGAAATGTCGTAGTCGTTAGGTAAGAAGCCAATAATCACGAGATTTTGACCAAAGACACCTCCTGTAGGGTATCTCAAATTATGTGGCACAGTTCTGCGAAGCAAGTTGTCGGTGGCGCTCCTGGAACGTAAGTTTCTCTTTCGATGAAGGAGCGAAAGCTTTGGCTGCTGGATCGTCTTCCCAATCTTTGCCGATAGAAGTGGATTAGCTACCTCATTGTTTTCTGAAGGATGAGTCGGCGCGTAAATGAAAAGAGATTCTTCAATCTTACTTGCCAACTTTTCGGACCCTGGCGCGAGTCCGTCTTTTCGTGAGTATTCGAAGTCTTCCCTGAAATTGACAATGACGCTGTTCAAGTAATTCACATTAATGTACCTTTCTGGGTTTGAGGTCTTGAAGGCCGATATGAGGGTTCCGTTCACCATCTTCATTGGAAACGAAAACGGAGGACCACAGTCCACGTAAGTTCCATCAACCACATTGAAGACGCCATTGTCATATAAAGGAACTGAGTCCTGGTCATGACCGCCCGCGATCATGAGGCCAGAGTGATCCCTCTTGTTTGCAAATGATAAGCTGCTGATTGGGGTCATTTTGTGCGAGAATCGAGGCGATGGTATACGCGGGTCATTTTGCCAGCCCAGGCCATCGTTGAGCAAAATCCACGACTTTTTTAGTAAATTAAACTCCCATAGATCGTTGCATGGCGTGAGCTTCGCCGGATCATCGCCATCAGAATTTTCTGAAAGCACTAATCCACCAAAAAGGTATAGGCAATTGTTCCCCGTTGCTAGCTCGTGAAATAGTCTTGGTTTAGGCTTGGCCGCGTTCGGGGGAATCACAACACGAGACCATGCCTTCGATATGAGGTCTAGATAGAAAATCTCACCGGATAGATACTTGTCAAGTTGCTTCAGCTTGTTGAGAGAGACTTTCGCGGCAAAAGTGGTTTCAATGTCACGGATGGAGATTCTGTCGTCAAGCTCCAACCCGATTGTAAGACCACCATATGTGAAAACAAACGAGTGGTGGAGAGTTGATGCCGAGCCTGTTCGCACGTTCAAGTTCAAGCGGTCGTCCTTTTCAATCGGCGGCATTTGCACTGTGTGACAAGCACTGGCAGAGGGGATTAGTGTGCTCATGACGTCTCATGTAACAGATATGTAGGTTGAATTAGCGACTTATTTCGCGAGATGTAGAATGAGTTTTAGATGATCGTGTTTGGTGCGTTTCAGATTCTCCTGAAGCTTCGAAATATGGTGTACCCTCCCTGTAAATTTTGGGGAGAAAATTGACTTACAAAAATAATGAGCTTGACGAAGGATGCGCTGTTTGAGTCTAAGCAGTTCGTGCGATGAAAGTCGAGCGCCGCGCGGCCAGTGAATGTCTTTGCGATGTCTGAAAAACAAATTCGGCCAGTTGTTGTCCACAGATGGATTGGTAAGTGCGTGTATTATCTTGGTCAAATAAACCCCTCGAATTCAACAACTGTTTGATATGAGAAAATAAACCAACTTCCGTCGCACCTGAGCTCGTTTCGTCTGAGGAAGCGGGTTATCTGGAGTCTGCGTCGCGGGATCAAACACCTCGAACAACCGAAAGGCTAGAGGAATGTGAGACGATAACGAGAAGAAAAAAATAAAAACAATAGCCGACTAATTCGAGATTTAAAAAACCGCTGTATAAAAAAAACTAACAAGAAGTCTCTACGGTCTCGCTTCTTCTACGGGCTATTTTTGTTTCGTGTGTGTATTTTGAGACTTCAAATGTCGGCCAGCTTATCCTGACCTGAGACGCTCGTATCAAGCCTTATTCCGTCCCTCGCATCGCGAATTTTTGACGGCACTCCTTGCCCGACGGTATCTTGAATTCCGCACGTATGTTTCCGCAAGGACGGTACATAATACTGCTGGCGAGATTACGAAAAAGGTTGTTCACTCATTTTTATGCTCGGTCTTACGTGAAAAGAGGAGCCTAATGAAGTGCGCTATCGATCACAAAAGACTTTCACAACGGACTAATGTAGATATGAATTGATGTAGCAAGTGCGGGGTAAAAAACGGGGATTCCTTGGAAGTATTAGAAGTCGCCGAATTTCTTCTTTCGGTGTAGGTTTTTGTTTTGTCAGAGTGTTGACGATACGTGAGGAAAGCGCGTGTTGAGAGGAGCGACAAGGCTGTTGACGTCTAATATCATCCTGTGCAGATGCAGGGAACTCCGGAAACGGAGGGTGTGGGAGCATCATAATATAGGACTGGTTATTAGAAGCGTATATCAGGAACTTATCCAGAATAGGTTTCTCAAAGAATAGCTTATCTCCTGAGTT
>JAKTYO010000052.1:0-62930 GCA_030578735.1 Metschnikowia noctiluminum | reverse complement strand
GCATACATTTGAAAAGCCACATGCTTGTCGCGTTTGCAACGAGCTCTTTTATTCATCCAGAGATAAGTGGCGGCATGAGAAAAGACATCCTGAGCTTCAAGATGAGTCTGACTATAGCCGTGTTACCCCTGACGCTGACCGTTCACGTTCCCATGCTGTCGAAAAACTGTATAATTGTGAAATATGTGATCAGAGTTTCAGCTCCTCAAGGGAGAAGTGGCGCCACCAGAAGAGACACACAGAAGTTGTTGAGGGCGGAGAGCAAAACTCCGAGGCTGTTCATAATCAAGATCCTGATGTTTCTCGTGTGGAAAAAGATCCGGAAACCTTTTCCTGTCCATTCTGCTCCCTGGCATTTACTGAAAAATGGATATATGTTCAGCATTTAAAATCCCACGGGATGAAATACGATCGGTCAACGAGGTCTTCTCAATGAGTTTGAGTACGTGAATTGAAGGGGGGAAGTCAGGTCACCGAGCAACAAACGTTTTATATCTGAAATGAGTTAACAACCATATGCCTTGAAACATGGGCCCACTGTTTTTGCTTCAAAATTTGATGTTCAATACCTTCTTATCAGCAGCTTTCTTATACAGAGACTTAATGATTTTGCCGACAATGTTTTATCACTCAATCTCGCTAAACCCAGCCTCAAGATGAAGTAAATCATAGAGCGGGACTCTACATAATCTTATTGAGCTAAAGCAAGCTGACGAGATTGACCTATTAGATCGGATTGCGGATCATAACGCAATAATCTGATAATCTCGGAAGCACACAAAGATGAAAGCTACGCCGCAAAACCCAAGATGAGATGATACACATCTGAAAGAAATATTGTGTTCAACCTTTCAAATTGCGTCATTCAACGAGACCTAATGGGATGTTCTAGTTGAGGAAGAAATGTAAACTTCACTCAGCATAAATCTCAAGCACATTTCTCTCCGCAGTCTCTATGGAAGCCCAGCTTATGATAAAGTAATTAGCATGATGTACTTGCACGAGGAATTCAAGTATTCCTCAGTTCCAAGTGGAAGACAAGCAAGATCAAACACAACACAATAAATTTTTCAAATCGAGGAATATAACTTGCCGGGATGCTCGAACTAATGTAGTATAACCAAATGCAAGTATACCAGTAATTTTCCATGATGAAAACAGATCGTTTTCATCTTTTATACTGGTATTGTGTGTGATGATCAGTTTTCTCTCAGGGTAGAGAGACGCAAAAGCTTTCTAAAAAGACACCGAATTCAATTGACGAACGACAGCCACTTTCATCTATAATAACATGGAATGAAGCAAATGATTGAGATCGGCCGAGTCACAATTCAGCTTGTCCGCAACTAGTCAGGGCTTTAAATGGTCACTCTTCACGCTTAATACAGGCTAGTCAAAGTAATGCAAGCTTGGTTCACCGACGCTTGGTATTTTTTTCGGTTTTTCAAGAAACTTATTTTCTTGTTTATTCTTAGACCCCACTGATCAAGGATTACTTGACAGGCCATTCGACTGCGAGTTCTGAAGCAAGCTAGAGTCTTAATAAAGTCATCTACCGCCGAAAGAGCCCTTTCAAAAAATCATGAAGGCTCGGGGACAAGCTGAACAAGTAATCTGTGACTCGGATTTGCAGCTATTGTTCTCTTTCACTATACCTCGCCAAAAGTATATTGTGACTAAGATATTCATGCAAATATTACCCTAAAGGCTAGAAACTGATCGTCTGAATATAAGGGTTGAAAACGGCCAATGGCATCCGTTGTCTACGTGCCGCGGAATAAAAATTTAACATGATTTTGTCCGAGAAAGCGGCAAAAAATCATTTTAGATAATCAGACTGAAAGAATTGTGTGGAATCGAAAAAAAAAACAGTCTTTTTGCGAGACAATGAGACTACTCAGTGCGCAATGGTGAAGAGACAAATTATCTAAGCTAGAATATACAATTTGCCGGAAGAGCTCTGGCTCTGTTGGGGCTAGTTCATTGTTGATGACTTCCTTAAGCCCTCAAGCATAACCTATTAGTTGAAAGTAGATTAAGAACTGTATAATTGAAATTTGAGACCTGTATTAACTACGCTATGAAGTCCTCTTATGTTTATTTTTATTCATGATTGGTCAACAAAGATGAGCCAATCTGATATCAACAGGCGGAGACATCAAGGGTCAAAACATACGACAAGTATGACATACGGGAGGTTTAACACCAAATGATATATAGAACACACAAGAGCATATAAAATCCCAAATCTAAAACTTCATGTTTTCATGTCGTCGACCACGTAATACCCTTTGCCCATTTGGTTCGTTAAATGGTTAGTATGCTCGATAATCGAAAAAGGCTTCGCGGCGAAACTGTAAACGCAGCAAAACTTTTTGTGCTACTTTTGCTTGAAACAACGAGTTCAGAGTCAAACTTTTCCGAATATGGTTTGGCCCTATTAGGTGTTTCAGCCTTCCAGAAGCTTTCAGAATTTGAGGGAGCAAAATGCCAAGAGTCAGAGAACAGGGCTGTTCAAAAATGGCAGGCTTATTGGCGTTAAGTTGAAACACCAAATTTGAGAGATTCATCGTAATTAAGGGCGTCATCTCGAGGGCATCTCTCACTCGGCCCTTCCCTAAAAAACTAAATGTATAGAAAAACTCATGATAGGTCGCTAATTCATACCAGTACCCTAAAGTGATCGCTTCAATAAGAAATACGTTCATTGGAAGTGGTATATGGAGGCGGATTCGGCTCACTTGACAGTACTCATGCATGAAATCTTCAGACGGGAGTTGTCTAACCAAGTTCACATACTAGTTCACTTGCCAAGACAGAGATGTTTGCAACACTTCGGCTCAAATGATTGAAAATCATTCTGTGTGTACTACAGGCGATAGAATTTAGGTTTGAGAAGTCGTGTGCGTGACTGAAGATTTGCTAAATGTTGTAATGATTGTTGGTCAAGACACATATATGCAACCGTTGTATCTTTCTCTCTTCGATTGGGTCAGAAGAGCACCCAAAGCTTTTGCGGTACTCAAAATTTAATTAATGTTCTTTTGGAACGTTTCTTGATCAATATCCAGTTGACTTTCTGCTCCTGCAGTCGCACGCCCAATATTGTTATTTGAAAGAATGAATGTATAGGGTCTACTGTTACAGAAGAAGCTTCTGTACTGATGAATACCAGTTGAAATCATAACAATTTCTTCTCCTTTTGCCTTTTTCGATTAAGGCGTGAACAAACAGCTTGTGCAGTAAAACTTCTCTATTGTGTTTTTTAACTTCAAACGTTTTCTCTATTTCGGTGAAGCTGTGTCAAACGCCAAGTACTTTCTGATTCAAGGTTGAAGCCTGCTTGGAAAGACAGAGTTTTTCAGAAAGGCTTGCTCCAAAGGCTAAAAATCTAACTCTTATTTGCTTAAGAGTGCCGAGTTCGCCTGATACTCACTAAGCCTTTTCGTGCAAACTTGATTCACATAATTACTTCAATTCAGCTCAGAAGGAATAGAAATAGAGTGCAACACTTCCTATTGCTCCGGTGAATGCGTCAAATCTGATGCATCGTTGCAAATGTCAACACCAGATGGTGTTGTTCGATGGTGAAATCATAGTATAATGACGAATGAACAGCGACAGGAAGACGAAGTTTGAAAACGAAAACAAGATTTTTAAGGCTTTTGTTTTGCCTTCGTTATATTAATAACGATAAGTTTAGGTGATCGTTCCGTAATTCGTCATTTTATCGTTATTCTGTCATTATTCTGTCGTCGTGCGCAACACAAGACTTTAGAATGAAATCATAAGACCCTCTCGAGTGCCTGGTGAAAATTCGGGCCCTGATTTGAAATATTGACCATTGAATCAGACATATGACTTTCAGAAAAACTATAACCGAGCTGAGGCAGAGTCTAAGCATTTGATACAAACCATCAAAGACCTAAACGATGTCTAATGAATTTAGAATTTCCAAGTCACTTTTTTACTTAGTCACGTTTTAAATAAAGAATTCTGCTATTTCTTTCTTTTCTCGAGTTACAGGAGTTTTGGGGAAGGAGATGAACGAAGCATAAAAAGCTAACTAGCATTGACTACAAGAATTACATTTTGGCAGTCTTGCAATGACCTAAATAAAGTTTATATATTATCAAAAAACCTTTCAATCAATTACGATATTTCACATTACTTATGATGAGTATTTCAGTGAAATACGTGGTCATTAAGTCTACTTTCATTGACATTGCTATTTGAAAAAAAGCCCGTGGGGTACTTGAAATCTTTTCAAGAGATTTTGGTTTTCAGATTGAATCAGTCTGTCTTTGACAATACTCTGACTTCAGCAAAGTTTGCCAGACCATCGAAAAAGATTCTTTGACAGCAAAAGGAAGCACAAGAAAGTGGCTTCGACTTCCTCATACGAAAGCCAGAGCACTTTCCTACCTTTGTCAGATTCGATGCTTCAGTAAAACCTCAAATTTACAGGTTTAGTAAAAAACATTAACGGTCGGTTCATGTCAAGGGTGTATCTTTCTCGTCACTGCTACCTACAATGTCGTCAAAATTGACACCTTCCAAATACCGGTTTCTCCATCGTCTTAGTTTAGTCGAAATGCAAACTTGCTTATGACAGATAGTAATGTCTTCTAAGGTGTTCTTCTCACCCAAAAGTGCGATTTAGTCAATTTATTGAGAATTGGGCGCTCCAAAATCAAGCCAATTTTGAAAGGACCTATTTTGGGGTTGAGAGGTTGCCTTCTTCTTGGTAGTATCTGACGGCAAACGTTGCAGTTCCTCGTGCCCGTATACCCCTTTTTTTGAGTGGACTCTTTTCGAGATCACAAAGATATAAGGAAGATTTTAATCCTCTAATAGTCTGTCAGAAAAACTAAGAATCGTTTGAGCAATTCGGATGAAACTCATGAAGCTTGTCTACAGAAACCTCCAAATTTGATCTGACAAAATGATTCTTGTGTTTGAAACCAACAATCTTCAAGGCCTCTGATCTTTACAGAATTTTTGGAAAAAGCTATGTTGTGAGACAAAGTTCGCAAAAGTTCTGAAGCTTCTGTGCTGGAGTCTCAAAAGGTATATGCACCTCAAGTCGAGCCTTCAAATACTCTCATCTTCCTTCGTGAATGCGGACACATGAAACTTGAGCCCTAGTGGTTTTTTCACATTGTGCGTGAAACGTGGAATCCAAGTGTTCTCTTGTGTCAGTGAATTGATCACGCAAAGGTAAAATATCCCTCAATGGCAACTGAATTGATTCAATCACGGGCCGGAAAACCTCAGAGCCGAACTTGGCACACGAAGTGTATTATCAGAGATCAAAGATCAGTGAGCTAAGACACACATTCAATGAAGTCTCCCTGCACACATTTCTAGTCATTTATTATATGCTGAAGTCAACAGGAAAAGTCTACAAAGTAATGACGAGAAAACAAGCCGAAAGTAAGTTGCTCAGTGATTGATAGTAAAAATCTGGCGCAGATTACACAAATTGCTACCTGCACTGGATCTCGCTTGCAGGGGTTATCGCTATGCGGGTCATCGATATGCGGGTCATTTTCCCAGAAAAGGTTTTCAAACAAAAGACGACAACCTCTAGATCCGCCATTTACCCGTGCGCCGTCTAAGCGCATATGACGCGCGCCCGTCTACGCGTATGACGTAATAGTCAGTTATGTGCACTATGCCCTAACAGAGAAAGGCGGGATGACGAGGCCAAGCCGCGAAGAGAAATATATGAAAAAAAAAAAGGAAAAAAAAAAAAAAAACGAGGACAAGATCAAAAGGTGGAATTATATACCACAGGCAATAATAGAACACCAAGTATACACAGAAAAACAAACCAACTGGTTTCTTTTTCGGTAAGCTCCCTTAACAACATGACGCACTTTAAACCTTAAAATAATATTTCTCTTGTTAGCACTTCAACTTTACCTTTTCCTATGTGGCCCCGTTCCTCAAGTCTCATCACGTGCGCATTAGAAACGAACGCTCGGGATCTTGGAGTCCGGTCAGGTGATGCCGGCGGGGCTTGTATGCAGGCGGCCCGCTTGTCGCATCTGGCGTGCGCGCTCTTTATATACTCCGGCGGAAGCAATCAAATGGCCCTATACTAAGTGCAATTATCTCAGGGTCCTCTTCTACGGTATACTTTTTGGGTTGACTCGTCAGAAAAACCTGAAACTTACTCAATCACACGCTATTCTGCCAGTGCCTTTACACACTTGCAAACAGACCACCAAAAACTTCATAAGAAAACACCTACTCTGAACTCCGACTGGTGCTCACACAACTCGCATCATTCGATAATGTCGTATTCTTTGGTCAACGGAGCCACTTCCGTGACGCTCGTGGCGCCCGAAAAAACGCTCGTGGATGAAACCGCCCGCTTCTACGCCACCGTGGCCGGCTTCTCCGTGCACGAAAACAACGGCACCCACGCCGTGTTGGCGTCTGAAGACGGGCTTCTTGTGCGCATCGAAACGTCCTCTAAGGCAGCTTCGGCACCCGCCATAGCCGCCGCAAAGGACAAGTACGCCAAGGAGGCCACCTCCTGTGACTGGCGGGCCCGTGGGCTGCACGTGACACTCGCTGTGGCCAGCCTCAACGACACCATCCGTGCCCTCAGGGCTGCCAACGAACACGTGCAGATCTTCCCCAACGAGTTGTACCCCACCGAGGCGTATACGATCGACCCCTTGGGCCAGATTGTGGGGTTCACGGGCGCGCGGAACTTGATGACGCTCGACCCGAAAGTCGAGAAGCTCGAGCAGAACGCCGAGCTCGTAGCAGAGCCCATGTCGACTTCGATCTCAGAGTCGCCGGCGGCTACGGGCGGCTCTGAGCAGAAACGGAACATTGCCGTGATGACCTCGGGCGGAGACGCGCCAGGCATGAACGCGTGTGTGCGCGCGGTGGTGCGGGCGGCTATATTCCGCGGGTGCAAGGCTTTTGCAGTCATGGAGGGCTACGAGGGCTTGGTCCGCGGTGGACCAGACTACATAAAGGAAATGTCGTGGCAGGACGTCGAAGGGTACCTCTCCGACGGCGGCACGAACATCGGCACGGCGCGTTGCATGGCTTTCAAGGAGCGTGCAGGCCGGTTGAAAGGATGTAAGCACATGATCGATGCCGGGATCGACGCGCTCATTGTATGCGGCGGAGACGGGTCGTTGACTGGCGCGGACTTGTTCCGCCTGGAGTGGCCATCTTTGATTGCCGAGTTGAAGGAAAACGGCTCGATATCCGCCGACCAGTACGAGAAACACAAGCACCTCAACATCTGCGGAACCGTGGGGTCTATCGACAACGACATGGCCACCACCGACGCGACCATCGGCGCGTTCTCCTCGTTGGACCGGATCTGCAAGGCCATCGACTACATCGACGCCACGGCCAACTCGCACTCACGTGCGTTTGTGGTGGAGGTGATGGGCAGACATTGTGGCTGGTTGGCGTTGATGGCCGGCATAGCATGCAGTGCCGACTATATCCTCATTCCAGAAAAGCCTTCGTCGGGCCAGGACTGGAAGGACCAGATGTGTAACATTGTGTCGAAGCACCGGGCGAAGGGCAAGAGAAAAACCGTGGTGGTTGTGGCCGAGGGTGCGATCACGTCTGACTTGGAGCACATCAGCGCAGACAACGTCAAAGACGTCTTGGTCGACCGTTTGGGCTTGGACACGCGGGTCACCACGTTGGGTCACGTGCAAAGAGGAGGCACGGCGGTCACTTTCGACCGGGTCTTGGCCACTTTACAAGGTGTGGAGGCCGTGAAGGCGGTGTTGGAGTCTACGCCCGACACGCCCTCGCCGCTTATTGGAATCGAGGAGAATAAGGTTGTGCGGTTGTCGCTCGTGGACGCGGTGAGGATCACCAAATCCGTCGCGGAGGCCATCGAAAGCAAGAATTTCGACAAGGCCATGCAGTTGAGAGACACAGACTTCAGCGACTTCCTCCACAACTTCATGGCGATCAATTCGGCCAATCACGAGAAGCCCACGCTTCCCGTCGAGCGCAGAAAACGCATTGCCATCATCAACATCGGTGCCCCAGCTGGTGGAATGAACAGTGCCATCTACTCCATGGCCACATACTGCATGTCACGTGGCCACACGCCCTATGCCATCCACAATGGTTTTTCGGGCCTTGCGAGACACGAGTCTGTGCGTGCCATTGACTGGTTGAGCATCGAGGGCTGGATGTCGAAGGGAGGATGTGAGATAGGAACTAACAGAGCCACGCCCAAGGAGACCGATCTTGGCATGATCGCGTACTACTTCGAAAAATACTCCTTCGACGGATTGGTGTTGGTTGGTGGGTTCGAGGCCTTTGAGTCCTTGCACCAGTTGGAGAAAGCCCGTACCATGTACCCTAGTTTCAGAATCCCCATGGTATTGATCCCAGCCACGCTTTCCAACAATGTGCCCGGTACAGAGTACTCGTTGGGCGCAGACACGTGTTTAAACGCGTTGATGGACTACTGTGACATCGTCAAGCAGTCCGCGTCGGCCACCAGAAATCGTGCGTTTGTGATCGAGGTCCAAGGAGGAAACTCGGGCTACATTGCCACTTATGCCGGCTTGGCGTGTGGTGCCCAGGTCTCCTACGTGCCTGAGGAAGGCATTGATTTGGCTCAGTTAGAACTCGACATCAAGGCTTTGGCGGAGTCCTTCGCTACGGGTTCAGACGATTCTACGAAATCTGGAAGATTAATCTTGAAGAGCATCAACGCCTCTAAGGTGTTGTCCACAGACGTGATCGCAGATATCATGAAGCTGGAGTCTGAGGGCGCCTTTGACGTCAAGACCGCTGTTCCAGGTCACGTGCAGCAAGGTGGTCTTCCGACCCCAATTGACAGAACCAGGGCGTGCAGATTTGCGGTCAAGGCCGTTCAATTCATTGAAGACTCGAGTGAAGACATTGCCGCGCTTCGGTATGCCGACGACTTTAGTGCCGATGACAAGAAAGCCACAGAGACCGCCGCTGTGTTGGGTATCAAGTCGTCGCATTTGAAGTTTACTTCCATCAGGCAATTGTACGACTACGAGACGGAAATCGGCAAGAGAATGCCCAAGAAGATCTCGTGGCAGCACACGAGGAAGATCGCCGATCAACTCGTCGGCAGAACGAAGCTCGCGAGCAAGTAATCGAGTAAGGGAGTTCATCGACAGGGGAGAGTGACTGGAAATGATTGTCTGCAAGGAGATCTGAGATCAGTCAAAACAGTCAAGAAGCGGCTCAATCTGAGAAAGAATAATTTGGATGACCTGAGAAATAAAAAAAAAAAAAAAAAAGAAACACAGAATGAATATAAATCTGATTATTTTTGTTAATGTTATCATCAATACACTTATAGACGAAACTTATAGATGAGGCGCCCACGTGATTTATTTGTTTCTGAGAGCTTGAGTACTATGCTGGGCTAAGTATGGTACATAATAAGAGACGCGAATAAAGGCAAATATTGAGTCAGCCTACTACGATCTCATATGACTATTGGCCATATCATCACAACACAAAAAAGTAAGTAGATTTGTTTGAACAGTCTTGGATCCATGGCCTTTTCAAGCTTTTCTTAAAAAAATTAGAGTCGTGGCTCAACCCAAATGTGAGGTTTGCCAGCTCATACTAAGCCACTCACCGCACTGACCACTAACTTATAGGTTTGCTTGAAAAATGCCTGACAAGTACCGATTGCACACCTTTTAAAAGCAAGGTTATCGAAATCAACCAGCAGTATGCGGATTACATAAACCAGGGAGGCCACGCAACGCCTTATGAGCGCAGACAGGTCAAGAACAACATGTACAGGCTTTTCGAGGTCACGGAAAGTGCAGATATCGAAGCCAACGCGACTCGATTGGTGTTCCACGGTCCTCCCATAGCACCTGACGTTCCACAAAGACGAGATTCAGAAACCGTGTCTGTACGAGAGTACGAGCCCCGAAAATTTCACGGGAAAAAAGGCGAAACCGTTATTTTGGGGCCTGAGAACGCAAGGCTGCATGTCTATCTTGAAGATCTCGAACAAAGCACGATTTATGGTTGCCGAGGACAATCAGAACTACCTTTTTCAGTACACGCACAGAATTTATCAGGTTGCCAAGTCGGTATTTATTGTGACGGGCCGATTATCATACATGGAATCGAGAACCTGACACTTATTGTGAAGTGCCATCAACTTCGGATCCACAACATGAAAAACTGCCAAGTATTCGCTGAAGTCAGCAACGATAGAGTCATTATTGAACAGAGCAAAGAGGTGGTGTTTTCTGGTCTTTTAGGAGGCATTTTGAGTCTGCCTTTGTTTGTTGTAGACGATTTCGACTGGCCAAATAAAGAACTCCCAAATCCACACTACACATTCAAAAACGAGGAGAGCGAGAATGAATCTGTTGTTGCCGATGCAAGAGACATGCTACAAAAATGGAAAACAGAAGTGCCAGAGTAGATCACGCTATTTGATACTGGGATCTCCTGGGCTTGGCACTGGGAAAACAAGCGGTCACTAATATAAGAAATGGAGCGAAACATACCGATATTGTGGGATACCGTCGACAAGGCAATACGCGTTTTTCTCAGGCAGAAAATGAGCACAGTTTGAGAAAGTTGGTTCTGTCTCGAAAAGCTTTGATGACCGTCTTGCACATTGTCTATGTATGGCACTCAGACTGGTCGTCTCATATGTCATGTACTATGTGATGTAAGACTGAATACAGAATTCATCCAAAATGGCCACAAAAGTCAGATTAAAGGCGGGCTGGAAGGTTCGAATCTACAACTGAACTGACGAGAGTCTTGCTGCAGCGAATCTTTACATAAGCGTATGAGAATATCGACAGCTAGGGCTGATGAAACCTGACACCTCTCAAAAGAGTCCATCTCGCCTGATCTCACATTGAGTACAATTTAATGATACTGTATTCTTCATCACTAACAATGTATATCTCATATCACCAATAATGCATATTCTAGATCGCAAATAATATGTTGTATGCTTCGAAATCATAAGCCCTTGACCAGGCTTCTTCCCCACTTTTATCCTCAAATGGTATATCTGAAAAGAGGGTTTTGCTTATCGGTCAAATCAGCAAACTCATGGTTTTCGAGGGCCTGGAACTCTTTGACCAACTCACTATCCATGTTAGCATCTCTTCTCTTGTTGTCCAAGTAGTAATCCACCCACATAATCAACATCAACACGATGACAATACTGAAACAGGCCACCATGGCCACCACGGCACTGGTGTACGAAGGAGCCTGGCTTGGGATGAAAGTCTGTGGACCAATCAAGTTACCCACGCAGTATCCAATCAAATATATGGCGTTTGTCGTGACCTTCTTTGTGTGTCCAGCACAGTTGGAAGCTATCAACGACAAAATGAAAATGGACGAGATGGCCAAGAGTGACGTCATGGAGTAGCCCGCAAACTGCAAGGTCTGGTTCTTGGCAAAGGCAAGGAAACACGTGGCCATCAAGGTGATGCAGAATGTGAACACCGACCAGAACAACCGGTACTGGAAGAACCTATAACAGTAGCAAATGGCCACAAGACCACCGATTTCCACGGCTCCAAGAGGCATCCCCATCAACAAACTTCTGCCGGTGGAATAGCCCAACTTCTCTTTCAACAAGATCGACCCGAAGTTCGTCAAACCGCCATTTGGAATGTTGCAGAGGATCCCCATCACAAACAAGATCCATGTTCTGTAGTCCAACAAGGTCTCGATAAGCTGCTCCTTCTTGAAGTGGCTGTTACCAAATCCCTGTTGGTTGTCTCTGATGCGCTCCACGACCATTTTCTTCTCCTTCTCAGTCAAAAACCACGCTTCGGTGGGCTTGTTGGGGATGTGGAAGAAGATCGCAATTCCCAAAGCGATAGTGATCACTCCAGTAATGACAAATATCAATTTCCAGGGGCTCAAGCTGTAGCTGTCCTTGTTCATGTAGACGTTATATGCAATGGCGCCGGATCCTAGCATGGTGCCCACACCGTTACAGGCAAACCAAAGGGCAGTTCTGAAAAAAACTTCCTCTTTCTTGTACCATTGGGATGTAATGATCATAAAAGCTGGAGTCACTGAGGATTCGAGGGCACCGAGAATGACTCTCAACACTACAAACCCGGCATACTGTGGCACCGCATGTAAGCAAAGAATCACGCCCCAGAGCACGACATATAACGATAGCATCCATGAAAGATTGAATCTTTGAAGGGTGTACGAGCCTATGAACTCATAGAAAAGGTACCCGAAATAGAAGGCTGAGCCAGCCCACGAGTACTGGTTGCCGACCATCTTCAAGTCGGTTCTCAAGCCTAGAATGGCCCCGTATGAGATTGTTTGTTTGTCCATAAACTGGACACAGTATGTTGTGCAGATCAAGGGCAACAAGTACAAGTCGATTTTCCTGAGCAACTTTTTGTCTTCCTCTGGATCCAACGTGAACGCCTCGTCGATTTCGGCATACGCTTTGGCCTCGTCTCCGTCGCCGGAGATCACCACCGGTTTCCCGGTATTTGGCGATATGAACGTTGTGATTCCGTTCTCCTGTGAGAAGACTTGCTGGATAGCATGCTCGCTAAGGTCCTTTTTTTCCGAGTCCGTCATGCGGTGCTGATTAATGACAAGAAAGGCTTATTGGTAAGAATTGGAACTGGAAAGAAAAATTCCCTCGTGAACTGTAAGCTCAGAAGTCAGGATTTATCTTATACATTCGCAGTCCGCATACTATGGATGGGCGGTTCAACGGCTTTCCTCATTTGTCACCGACTTATCAGCAGATAACGGTTTTGCAAAGATAGCTATTGTGCCGGAAACTGGTGCCTCCGGCGATCATCGAAAGGAATGAAGTATATCCAGATAAGCGTGACAGATAAGGTGACAGATAAGGCGACAGGATATATTTAGTAATGAGAATTTTGGCGTTCAACTTGAATAAGGAAACTTTTCTCATTTTCGTTATTTAGGCATCCCCACGCATCAGTTTATTTCATCAATAGCCTAATGAGACGTGACCAAAATTTTCCGAGATATAGAAGAAAAATATTGAGTTGCCTCAAAAGGCGCGTATCTGCAGACGCGGCAAAGCGTCGGGAAAAACTCCCGTCTCTAAATCACGCAATCAAATTCCGCGTTTTGCGCCGCGCCCGACTTTCGCCGGCCGTTTCTCTCACTATCTGACTGATACAATCTGCGTTTCAATGCGCAATCTAATCTCCCAAACGCGCGATTGGCACCATGTCACGCCCTATCTAGAGCTTCTGTGGCAATGAACTCTACATAGGTGCCTGGAATTTTCTTGGCAAACGCGCGTCGGGGTGTTCTTGGCTTGACATTCCGCTTCTTTCTTCTCTCCCCATTGTCTGACAGAATAGTCTCGGAAAGCATACGTATTTTTATGCTTGGCGAAAAAATTGACACATTCGGCCGCCCAGCCGGGAAATCTGTATTTGCTCTTAGGGCCGCGGCGGTGTTTACTTGCTTAGGTTTGATCCTATTAACGGGCCTCAAAAATTCCCCAACTTTTTCCTTGCAAAGGTCTAGTTCCACACCCTCATGTCATATCGCTGACTATGTTCGTCCGGATACGTACCTCAGGGATAACAGCACATTACATAGAATCGTGCATGACCCAGAATTCAGAAAAGAGTCGGCGGCCAAGTTGTCGGGAGCAGTCCGGATCCAGACCCAAGTGTCCGATACAGCCCCTTCTGTCCAGGCAGACCCGGAGTACTGGCTTCAGAAATTCGCGCCGTTCCATCGATATTTGGAGAAGACATTCCCGGAAATATGGCATTTCTGCCGTGTGGAGAAAGTCAACGGGTGGGGGCTCGTGATCACGTGGGACGGCCTGGGACCTAGCCTCAAGCCGCTTGTATTGAGTGCCCATCAAGATGTGGTGCCGATCCAGGAAGCCACGCTTGACCAGTGGACGTACCCGCCGTTTGACGGTGTTTTCGACGGCTCCAAGCTCTGGGGCCGCGGGTCTGCCGACTGTAAAAACTTGCTCATAGGCCTTCTAGAGACAGCAGAAGCCTTACGTGCCGACGGGTTCCGGCCCCGGCGTACGATTGTGTTTGCATTTGGGTTCGACGAAGAGATTGGCGGCAAAAACGGGGCCCATCATATAGGCCAGTTTCTCAGGGACCGGTATGGGCAGGACGGCATCTATGCCGTTGTCGATGAAGGCGGCCAGAGTCTCGTGAAGAACAGTGGCGTTTCGCTTGCGTTGATCGGGACTTCCGAGAAAGGCTCGCTCAACTATGTGGTGGGGCTCAATACCCCTGGAGGCCACTCCTCTGTGCCGCCAGACCATACGGCAATTGGAATCATCAGTGAACTTGTGACCCGGTTTGAAAACACGCCGTTTGAGCCCGAGTTCACCCCTCGAAACCCGACTTTTTACGAGTACCAGTGCATTGCCGAGCTTTCCGATGAAATCGATCCAAAGTTTGCCCGAGCCATCAGAGACTCGAAATCTTGTGCACGGGCTAGCGAGCTAGTGGCAGCTGAAATATATGGTTCCGATTTGACCAGCCGGTACCTTGTGACGACGTCGCAAGCCGTGGATATCGTTTTTGGTGGAGTCAAGTCGAATGCTCTCCCGGAGTATGTAGAAGTGCTTGTGAACCACCGGATCGCCGTGGAAAGCAGCGTGCAAGAGGTACTTGACCGGAATTTGGGCCTTGTCATTTCAGTTGCAGACAAGTTTGGGCTTGGGGTCCAGGTGGGAAACGAGACCCTCGTGCCTCGGACGAAAAACGGGTATTTCACCATCACAAAACCGGCTTTTCTCGAGCCCGCCCCGGCGACGCCCCTTTACGATGACCACTGGGACCTTTTTGCAGGTACCTTGAGACATGTTTATGAGGAGGTGTGTGCGGGAACAATGGCGGAGTTTGAGAACACTCAAATTGTTCCAGCGCCTGGAATGGCTGCTGGAAATACCGACACTCAGCATTACTGGAACCTTACCAAACATATCTACAGGTATCGGCCCGGCTTGGTGCCCACTGTCCAGGCACATGCGCATGGTGCCGATGAACATATTGTGTTTGACTCACACTTGCAGATCATCGCCTTTTACTACGAGTATCTCCAAGTTGTGGACGCGGCTAGCGATTGAGAAAGTAGAGCAAGATTTGCGTTGAAGAAGGGTAATTTGCATGGTTGGGAGGGTAACGGGGCTGCCCTGAAAGGGTAACGGGGCTGACCTAGAAGAATGTCTCTCTCACGAATCATCTGGTTGCGTTCAGATGGGGCAATACATTGAAGTAAATGGTTTGAAGAAGGTTATGTTTAAATTTTCCTTTGTCTTTAGTCAATGTTTCAGGACCTACTCAAAGTAGCCTCAATAAAAGCATCGCCTCATAACCTACAATTCGTGAGATGACTGTTGGCATACGCTCATCCTGTTTACTGCTTTCGTGAGCTGCCGGTTGTTTTTAAGCTATATTGTGCTTTTAGTTGGAGGCTCTTCTATTGAGTGAGCGATTCGATAAGACCATAAAAAGGTAAGCTAGTGAGGTTGTATTGCGGGAATTTCGACTTTTATGTGCTTTATAATAATATTCGGTCAGCTCATGAAAACATATAATCTTTTTTGACCTTTTTTATCTATTTGTTGAGCTCTCAAAAGGTTGAGTTATGAGGTCTCGTAGCCGAAACTTTAATGTGTCGAGCGTTTGAAGTCCCATTTGCGATGAAATCAGCAAATTAAGTCCCCACAGAAGCCTTACAGGATAAAAAAAAGACCCTCCTCGTGCCGTCAGCGCAGACTAAATTTTTTGTTCCAAAGTCAAGCGAGAGTCTCTTCAGCAAAAGGTTCGCTTTCAAAATTGAGACGAGCACCTGAAAAACTTTTCTTTTCTTTTTTTTTTGTTTGTTTGATGTAACTCTTGGTCTTTTTAGGCACTTTGTCGGTTGAACGACTAATTCCCTATGACAACAAGGCAACGGCATACAGATTCTTCTTACCATCTCAAGTTTTAATTTTGAAGGCAAGTCCAACGAGGATTTCTGAAGATTAGTTGGATGGAGAATGCCCCCCTCTCAAACCCGAAAACACGGCATTAGTGGCTTGAGTTGTCCGAGCCGCTACTAGAATGAGTATATTCAGATGTGACGCTTGTTTTTTTCTTTTTTAAAATCAAAAGACCTTACTGGCTCGAATATTACACCTTTTCAGTTAAAAGGGAATTTCAAATTGATTGGAACTTCGTTGCAGAAATAAAAGGTCGAAGCCAGGCTGTATCTTTGAATAAATCTTAAATCTATTACGCTCCCGCCTGGTGACTTCAAAAGGCCTGCAATCACGTGAGCGAGAAACGACCAAGTTTCCAATGTAGCCGGTTTTGCGGTTGCAAATGTCGCGTATCTGCCGGATCGCTTCGGCTAATCTGGACGATACAGGCCGCGCATAACCGCGGCAGGCCGCCTAGACCCGCTTGTGCCCGGCTCTAGCCGCCATTTGCCGAGATCAACCGCGGCTTGCCGCGTATTACCGAAATACCCGCGAGCTTCCGTTTACGAAAAAAAATTCTTGGGACACTCCAAGATCCCACAACACACTTTGTGGATTATATAAACACGTCGAGATCCTCTGGGTTGCCCGCTCTCTTTTTCTTTTATCATCATCTCTTTATCACTTACTTACTTTACACAAGCCCCTTAGATTTCGAATCTGGTATTCTGGAAAAACTAAGCATCTACAATGGCACCTATCATCACAAGACCGGCTTCTGAGGAGCCCGTCTCCAACCTGACTCCAGCCAACGAGCAGATACCTCTTGGCGAGTACCTTTTTCTTCGAATCTGCCAAGCCAGCCCCAAAATCCGCTCGATTTTCGGCATTCCAGGCGACTTCAACTTGGCTTTGTTGGAACATCTTTACACTGACTCTGTGGCAGAAAAAGTCGAGTTTGTCGGCTTCTGCAACGAGCTCAATGCTGCATATGCCGCGGACGGCTATGCAAAAGTGATTGAGAGTTTGAGTGTTTTGATCACCACTTATGGCGTGGGCGAACTTTCTGCTTTGAACGGGATTGCAGGTGCTTTTGCCGAGTATGCGCCAGTGTTACATGTAGTTGGCACGACGTCCACTAAACAGACCTACCAGGCCGTCAGCGCCGACTCAGCGTACGTGAGAAACATCCACCATTTGGTCCAGAACAAGAACCCATTGGGTGCTCCAAACCATGACGTGTACAAGTCGGTGGTGAAGGATTTCTCTGTGATCCAAGAGACCTTGGACGAGAACGTGCTTTTGAACCTTGAAAAAATAGATAACGTGTTGGCTACCGTCTTGCACGAGAGAAGACCTGGATACCTTTTCATTCCGAGCGACATGCCAGATCTCATGGTTCCCAAATCCAGGTTGGACAAGGCCTTGCGATTGAGCGAGTTGAACGACGCTGCGTTATTGAAAGACGTCTCTCAGAGAATCTTGCAAAAGTTGTATGCCTCGGAAACCCCTTCCATTTTGGGCGATGCCTTGGCTGATCGGTTTGGTGCCCAAGCTTCTTTGGATGCGTTTGTTGACAAGTTACCATCGAACTTTGTCAAGTTGTTCTCTTCTCCGTTAGGCAGAAACATCGACGAGACTTTGACCAACTTTGCCGGTGTCTACGCTGGGAAATTGTCGTCAACTCCCGAAGTGGCCTTGGCGTTTGAGAAGGAAACCGACTTTTTGTTGACCCTTGGTTTTTCTAACAACGAGATCAACTCTGGTGCTTACTCTAGTGACTATACTCAAATCTCAGACTATGTGGAGGTGCACCCAGACTACGTCTTGATCGATGGAGAGTACATTCAAGTCAAGAATCAAGACACGGGCAAAAGGCGCTTCTCTATTGTGGACTTGATTTCATCGCTTGCCCAGGAGATTGATGCTTCGAAGTTCTTAAACAATGACGGAAGACAGGACAGGCTCAGACCTAAAAGAGAAGTTGCGCAGTTTTCACTTGCCGACGACGTTCCAGCTGAATTTATCACGCAAAACAAATTGACCGATTTTTTCAACAACTACTTGAGGCCCAACGACATCTTGGTGGTAGAAACATGCAGTTTCCTCTTTGGCATTTCCGATCTCCGGTTCCCCAAAGGTGTGAAATTCTTTTCACAGAATTTTTATGGGTCTATTGGTTATGCACTTCCTGCTACATTTGGTGTTTCCAGAGCAGAAAAAGATTTGGGAACTAACCGGAGAGTCATTTTAATCCAAGGTGATGGTTCGGCCCAAATGACAATCCAAGAGTTGTCTACCTTTTTGAGGTACGAGACGCAAAGCCCTGAAATCTTTCTTCTTAACAACGAGGGATATACCGTGGAGAGAATTATTAAAGGGCCTAATCGCTCCTACAATGATATCCAGGCAACCTGGGACTGGACGAGCTTTTTCAAGA
This sequence comes from Metschnikowia noctiluminum, assembly GCA_030578735.1. Classification (NCBI taxonomy): domain Eukaryota; kingdom Fungi; phylum Ascomycota; class Pichiomycetes; order Serinales; family Metschnikowiaceae; genus Metschnikowia; species Metschnikowia noctiluminum. The sequence goes on along the minus strand of JAKTYO010000052.1, from coordinate 44,529 downwards.
TTTTTGGTGACAAAGACTGTGAGAAACACGAGGCAGAAAAGGTTGATTCCACGAGTGACCTACAGGGTCTCATCGGACGCAAAGCAAGCTCCAAAATCCGTCTATATGAGCTCAAATTGGCGAAGCTCGACGTTCCCCAACGTTTCAAGACTTTGCTTGGGAAGTAATCGAGAAAGTGCCTGGGATTTGTTAGGTTTTGAAAATAAAATGATTGCAACTAATTAATTGAATTTTTCTTTTACCTTGGCTTAGACCTAGATGAAATGACATTGAATGAATACCAAGAGGAAAAAGGCTTTAACTTAATTGAAAAATCTTCAAACCGAAGAAATTAAAAAAGAAAAAAAGGACAGTACACCGGTGGAAAAAAAGAAGTGTGTAACTCATCATTGAACTATTACAAAATTATATTTAAATGACTAAGAAAAAGGCAGAGAAAAACTTTTATCACTCATTTACGCTGAGACTATATGAATTTCACGAAATATCAACTCTGCTGCATTAAGATTCCCAATAAACGAGAAGGGGCTCTAATTTTATAACATAATATTCCCCTAACAAAACATCTTGTACACCTGAAACTTTGCTGGTTCTCTCCAGCCTGTTTGTTGCTTTGAATGGTAACAAGCAGTCAAAACGAACATATACTAGTGACGAATAATTGTTTGAGTAAAGGCAAGGCAACGAATTTTCGAATCAGAATTTTGGGTGGTGAACTCAATCAGCCATATTTATAAGCTGTGAATTTTCTCAGCAAAACTTGGAGCTTGAAGCTTGTATAATGTGTTCAAAAATATCGCAATATCACTCATAGATTTACCACACGATACATTGCCCAGTCTATTTTGCCCAGTTTATTTTGCCCAGTTTATTTTGCCCAGTCTACTTTGCCCAATCTATTTCGCTAATTTGCGTATCAAATTGCGCTCTGGTATGATACAAAGTGTTGCTTTCCATGAGAAGACAATGATCCGTTTACCGAAAAAGTGAAAAGCTGGACATTGTCAAAGGCGAAGAATGTTTGAACAATAACTCTTCCTTGGTTTTGTCAATCAATGAAAATTGAGGCTCCGCACAATGTTTACAAATCTTGCGTAAAAATATCACAAGAATCCTCAAGCTACGTCTTCAAACAACCAATCAAAAGCTTAGTTAAAACAGAGTCAAAAGAAACATGGATGTAATTATTTGATGAGACCAAAAATACCGTTTCAGCTACCACGGTGCTGATTTTTTGTGTCGGTCCTTCGAAAGTTGGTCGTGTATTTTACAGAACCAAATCAAATATAGAAAAGGGGGGGTATTGTCATGAGCCCGTGTAGTAATACTGGGCCTAGCCTGAGTCCTGGTGGTTTTCACCAGAGTTTATAGTTTAATAATGAGCTTATTTTACCATTTGATGGATCTAGTTCAGCAAGTTTAAGCGGAAAAACTCGGAAAAACTTTATTATCCATCATTGTCGCCCCACAATGGTAGTTATCTCAAACTTAAAAATTGCGGGCAAAAACCTACTCCCTATCAATACTAAAGGTTGACGATGGCGACAAGCAAAGAAAGAGGGGATTTTTGCTATTTTTTTTGTTGCTATGCATTTCTGCTTTGTCAGTCAGTAAGCGTACTCTTCTTGATTTAATTCACCTGTGGCAAAAGACAAAACTGAACAGTCTTACGAACACAAGTGTCGAATTGAATGAGGGAGGCATTGGGAAAAAAAATAAAAAAAAAAACACACTGAGGTCACACTAAAGTATTGATAAGCAAGTTGGCCTGTATATAACACCGCGAGAGTCGCGCGCGCGCGTGGCCCAAAGCCTAATATTTGGAACAGTACAGTAAGTGCACAGATCTACTCAAATACCAATGGTGTATAATAACCCAGGGTTTTTGCATCAACACCGTCTAGTGGCTTTTCTTCACAGAAAAAGAGCATCCTGTCATTATTCTCTTTTCGAAAATTTTGTTCCTTCTTCCCGGCTCAACTCTCACACTGCCCAACGCAATCACTTCCTGATTGTTTATCATGGCCCCAATCATCACTAAGGTGCCGTCTCAAGATGACATATCTCACATGAACCCGCCAACAAAGCAGATTCCTTTGGGCCAGTACCTTTTCTTGAGAATTTGTCAGGCCAACCCGAGAGCCCGCTCCGTTTTTGGGATCCCCGGAGACTTCAACTTGGACCTTTTGGAGCATCTCTATACTGATTCAGTGGCTGCGAAATTGGAGTTTGTTGGTTTTTGCAACGAGCTAAACGCCGCCTATGCCGCCGACGGGTATGCGAAAGCCATTGGCAGTCTTAGCGTATTGATCACAACATTTGGGGTGGGGGAATTATCCGCCCTCAATGGCATTGCCGGGGCCTTTACCGAGTACGCTCCCGTTTTACATATCGTGGGAACTACATCCACGGACCAGAGGGCACAAGCCTTGAGCTCTGATTCTCAAAGCATCAAGAATGTTCATCATTTGGTCCAAAGCAAGGACGCATTACACGCGCCGGATCACGATGTGTATAAGAAAGCAGCACATGGCTTTTGCGTGATCCAGGAATCTTTGGACTCTGAGTTAAATTTGAACTTGGAAAAAATCGACCGCGTGTTGACTACTATCTTGAGAGAGAGAAGGCCGGGCTACTTGTACGTCCCCAGCAATGCTTCGGATATCTTAGTATCCGCAAGTCACTTGGAAATACCTTTAGACATTTCGGAAATGAGAGACGAGAAACTTTTGGAAGAAGTGGTGTCCAGAATCTTGGGAAAGTTGTACGCTTCGAGAAAGCCTACTATTCTTGGAGACTATATGGTCAACCAGTTCGAGGCCCGGACGGCGCTTGATGCGTTTGTAGCCGCTTTGCCTGAGAGCAAGGTGACATTGGCTTCGACCAACATGGCCCGAAACATCGACGAGACGTTGCCGAACTTCATTGGAGTTTATGGTGGATTGATGTCTTCAGGTGCCGAAGTCGTACGTGTGGTTGAAAAGGAGACGGATTTCTTGTTGGTTCTCGGATATTTCAACAACGAGATGAATTCCGGCTGCTATACTAATGACTTAAGTCATGTCAAGGATATTGTTCAGGTGCATCCAGACTATGTTTTCATTGATGGCGAATACATACAGGTTAAGGAAACTAAAACAGGACTCCGCCTGTTTTCCATTTGTGATTTGATCGGAAAGCTTTCCATCGATTTGGACATTACGAAGTTTACACTGGACTCCGAGATTCCAAACCGTCCGAGGCCTATATCGGCTTTGGAATCCCTAAACATTTCACAGGTCGATGTGCTGAAACGCATCACCCAGGACTACTTGATTGACTTCTTCAACGCCTATTTGAAGCCGAACGATATTTTGGTGTGCGAAACATGCAGTTTCCTTTTTGGAATTCCCGATCTCAATTTGCCCAAAGGTGTCAAATTTCTTTCCCAGACATCTTATAGCTCTATTGGGTATACACTTCCAGCGACTTTCGGGATTTCGAGAGCTGAGAGAGACCTCGGGAGAAAGACAAGAGTCATCTTGATACAAGGAGACGGGTCTGCCCAAATGACAATCCAGGAGCTTTCCACATTTTTGAGATACGAGACCCTGGCCCCGGAAATTTTCATTTTGAATAATCTGGGATACACTGTCGAGAGAGCCATCAAAGGACCCACTCGCTCATATAACGATATTCAGGACACTTGGGCTTGGACAGAGTTGTTGAAGGTTTTTGGGGATGAGACTGAGCAATTCCACGAGTCGGAAAACATCCGCGATGCAAAAGAACTTCATGGCCTTTTGGGCAAAAAGTCATCTTCCAAGCTCAGGATGTACGAGCTCAAACTCGATAAGCTAGACATGCCCAAAAGATTCGATGTTTTTACGGAAAAAAAATGATCCAAAAACACTCGATCCAAAAACATTTCTCGAGAGACTTGCGCGTGCTATTTTATAGTTTTATACATTAAATGAGACACTTTTGTTTTACAAGCTTGTTTTTGGGCTTGGTGCTTAGAGAGACAGGGTCTGATTGAGATTTGGCACCCATGCTTTTTAGTGCGTTCAGATAATTATTTACTCCGACAAAAAAATGTCAGACTTCTTTTCAAGATGAAATTGTCTTTTATTGGCTAAGAAATTTGCTCATTTTTTGATCTCGAAGAAGAATACTTTAGCAACATGGTTCCTTCCGGTGGGTCGGCAAAATTTTTCGGCCAGGCTGATCGATATGGTGCTTGGAAAAAAAAAAAAAAAAGGAAATAAAAATAATGAAGAAAAAAAAAAGGTGAGTCGATTCCATTCCTAGAGACCTCTCTCCCACAACAGGGTCAAATCCAATGAGGAAAAGCTAGACCCGTGGCTTCCATGTTGGATCAGTGACCTATCGTAGGTTTGTCTATTTCTCTTATAGATTCTGGTATATTACAGTTTAGTGCCCGGGGTAAACGTACTCCATGTACATCTATCCGCGGTGTTTTGTAATATGATTTTTCTTCAAAATATATATATATATATATTGTGTTATCAAGTAGTCGAGTGAAGGATGCCCCTCAACAAACTCCCTACAATACGATGAATCTTCAGGAAAGGAAAACAAAAAAAGGGGGACACCAAGTGAAAGTCGAGAATTTTCATTTTCCAATACACAATCTGGGAACGAAGTGCTTACATGCCACTAAATTTTGTATTCTCCGTCGACAGCTTTTGTCTTCATTTTAATGAAATTTGATCTGATCCAAGTGCTCTTCCTTTTATTAGCGCCCTTTAGAAAAACCGTCGAGCTTCACATGATTGTTTTCAGAAAACCGCAACAATAATCACGAAGTGCAACATTCCGTTACGGCTTGACAAGTGGGAATTACGCATTACGCAGTTTTACAAAGCTGCCCCACGTAAATCCCCGAAAGATGGCATTAAGAGCTTTTGCTTTTTCTACGGCAGTTGTATTGATGAAAATATACGGCATTCATGAGTAATTTGTCTTTTCTCAAACACAATCTGCGCACCGAAATACTGCTTTCAAGTCCTGCTTAGAAGCGCCGGATATCGTGCTAGTTCGGCGACTCAATCACAAAGTAGTGAAAAAGTTTACACCCAGTCACAGCAAAAATGACGTCAATGACAGCACTTGTCAGAGATCCGTTGAAAAACAGCAAGGTTGGTGCTTCAGGACTGGAAGCGGAGCAGGGCCACAGGCTTTTAGAAAATGACCCTGGACTGAGTGACCAGATCATGCAAAGTATGAATAATGGTGGTAATACCGAGAGAAAGGTGTGGCTTGACGAAGCTATTGAGAGTTTCTGAGGCCGATAAACTGTTGGTTGAGAGAGGAGTTTGTTTGAAGGGCTATCTCTACTTATACGGGTCATCAAAAAGATATAAATATTCATGTTACACCAGCTCCTGTGAGATAGATTCATGATATTGCCATTTGCTATTAGCCGTTCTTATTTGCCATCAACCCTTCTCTTTTTTTTTTAACATTATTTTATAGGACACCGTTCTAATAATGCCATAAACACCAAATTAAAAATTCTGCAATCGCGTCAAACGTCGGGAAAAGCTACGGCACAATTTTGACAAATTCACGACACAAATAGCCCATGAAAATGAAATATCATATCCCTTTGATGGCATCCAAAGCGGGGAATTGTGCTTGAATATCTTTCGGAGTGCAAATCGTGGGAACTCCATAACTGCGGTCCCGCGCGACACTGCGGCTGTAGTACTCTATCATATTGAGCACATAATAAGAAATCTTGTTGATGTAAGGGTCGAAATTTTACTTTCTTTTTTTGCTTTGATAGTTTTTTGTTTGAAAAGAAAAAAGGGTTTTGTGAGTTTTCAAGAACAGAATTCTCTGCACTTTTTGGAAGGAACAACTACAATAAGTTTTCCAGAAGCTAACAATATCAGAAATGCCGATATCAAATACCTTTTGGAGTCAGCAAGTCGAGAGGAATTTCTACAGTCCACAAGCTACAAGCTCAACAAGTGAGTCTGTCAATTGGACTCGAAAGATGGCCGTGTAAGCGCATACGTGATATATGCACTGTCTTCGTTATTCTGGCAATTGATCAAGTTCTCCACCCACAATTTTGAAATATTCTTAAGATCTACTGATTTCTGCCAGCAACGAAAAAACCCAACGAAGAAAAAGTTTGCTTTATATTCTTTCCGGTACTTGCAACTTCTAGTGAGCCGGTTTTAGGCCTTCTCTGTATATAAAGCTGTTGGGTCTCAGGTTTACTAAAGTTATCAGGATCTCCAGTCCTCGCCTCTTGAAGACTGAAAACCAAGAGCAGAAATTTCAATAAGTGGATAAGTTCTTTGACGCATACCTCAGATGCTAGATCTAGTCAAGAATGAGCTTAAACTCCACCTCCGCCATGCCGATAGTCCAGTCTAAGACGGGACAATATGAGTAAACTCAAATTTCTCACCTGATTGTTAAGTCAACCAATGATCTGCAGAGTGGCTTTTTTGCCATAGTCTCCGGTCTGTTCACCATGTGTATACCGCAAGTCACATGACGGAGAGAGCTCCACGTGCGTTTTCAAAAGCAGGAAAAAAACGCGATCTCTAAAAGATTGAGTGTTTTGATTTGATATTGAGACTTGAAACAAGGCATAAATTCTTTTAAGTATTTCGGGCGGGGCACGACCGCAGCATAGCCCGAAGCTAGAGGTTTCCGAGCCCTGAGGTTTGGACCGAGCGCCGAACCTTCAGCTAAAACACCGGGCCAGGTCACGTGATACGCCGTGTTATATGCAGTATGCTTACCCCAGGCGCCATAGCCGGTGGACAAATTCCATAAGTTTGGGTCATTTTTCGATTCATGCAGCTCGGTCAATATTTTCGACTAACCAAAGCGATGAAATACTAAAAAACATCTCAATCTAGACATATATTTTCCGCTCACCGACCATTCACATTTGCTCACATTCCAGAAAAGTGCGTGTGCCCCACACTTTCCAGCTCGGCCCGAGGACCTCTACCCCACATTTAGTATGATATGAGAGACCTCCATGCATATAAATTAAAGTTTTTTTTTCACCCACTCTTTTTTTTGCTTTCAATCGAAACCATTTCCTTCTCACTTGATTCTGTTCACAATTCCATACATTGGGCTTTCCGGAACAGTGAATTACACTCGAATCGAAAGTCTCGAGTTTTGGCTCTCGACCTTATTTTTTCCTTCCCGAAATTCCGTCTTCTAGTGCTTTTCTCACCGCTTAAAGATGCCGGCGTCTAGTTTAGCTCCTGCGACTTCTGACTTTGTGTTCAAGTCTTTGAGCGAAACAGGAATCCCATTCAAGGAGCTTCTCAAAACAGAGCTCCCCCTTAAAAATATCACAACCGCCAGCGCCGTGCCCGGAAGTGCGGAGGTGGGGTATTCTCCGGCCTTCCGGAGCAACGCTGTGCCCAACGTGAAAAAAAGCGTGCTTCCAGAGCTCAACACATACTACGCGTTGTGGAAAAATGCTGCCAGATCTTTTGCGGACCAGCCAGCGTTGGCGTCTCGGCCGTACAATCACAAAACAGGCGTTTCCGAGCCTTATTATAAGGCACTGTCTTTTGCCGAAGTAGACGAGCAAAAACGCCGTTTTGGCGCCGGCGTGATTCATTTGCTCCAGCACAATCCGTACAAAAAGAGCTGCATCGAAAGCCACGTGAAAATCGACCGCCATTTCGAAAATTGCCCTTCCTACAATGTAGACTCGCTTTCTTTTGTGTTGACGCTTTTCCTGGGCAATCGTGCCGAGTGGGTCGTGGCAGATTTGGCCTGTGTTGCATACTCCATCACTAATACTGTGTTGTATGATACCTTGGGGCCTAACGCCTCGGAGTACATTTTGAATCTTGTGGAGTCTCCCATCATAGTAGCTTCTTATGCTCATATCGAGACGGTTTTGGACTTGAAACGGAAGTTCCCCAAACAGCTCGCAGCTCTCATCTGTCTTGTGTCTATGGATCCGTTGAACTGCAACTCGGACGCCGAAGCGCTTGCCCTTCAACTTCGTGCACGGGAATGCAACGTCGAACTCTATGATTTTGACCAGGTTTGCGGTGTAGGTGAGCTTTTTCCTCACGAGGAAGTAGCGCCAGCTCCCGAAGCGGTGTATACGATCAGTTTCACCTCAGGCACTACCGGTTCAAAGCCCAAAGGCGTGGTTTTGACCCACGCAACAACTGCTGCGGGGATCATGTTCACGATCTGCAATGTGCCATACATGAAGGACGACGTTGAGATCGTGTTTTTGCCGCTTGCACATATTTTCGAGCGCCAGCTGTTGGGTTACAGCCTCGCAACGGGTGGAATGTGCGGCTTTCCGCAGTTGAACGGAACTCCTCAAACACTCCTCGAAGATCTCCGGATACTCAAGCCAAAGCACATGGCAAACGTGCCCCGAGTATATACAAAACTCGAAGCGGCGATCAAGAACGCCACGATTTACCTGGACCTGGCCGTTAAGAAGGCAATTTTTTCGCACGTGGTTCATACCAAATTGGCTCGCCAGACCGAGGACGGGGTGAAAGGAACCCACGCAATCTACGACCCGCTCTTCATCAATAAGGTCCGGAAATTGTTGGGGTTTGAGAATATGAATCATTGCATCACTGGCCTGGCTCCCATCCTGCCACTGACGATCAAATTCATGAAGGCCGCTCTCAATCTTGGGTTTGCTCAGGGCTATGGTCTTACGGAGCTGTTTGCAGGTATGTCTTTCGGTGATCCGTATGAGAAGGCAGCAGATAGTTGTGGCGCTCCAGGTGTTGCCTGTGAAATACGAGTCAAGGCTTTGCCAGACATGGGATACAACTTGGATGATCCCCGTGGTTACATGGGCGAATTGCAGCTCAGAGGCCCTCAGATTTTCAGCCACTATTTTAAAGACGAAGAAGAGACCCGCAAGAGTTTTGATGGCGAGTGGTTCTCCACCGGAGACGTGGCCAGGATTGATCGTGTCACTGGCCGTCTTTACATCGTGGACCGGGTCAAGAACTTCTTCAAATTGGCACAAGGCGAGTACGTGACTCCAGAAAAAATTGAAAATGTGTATCTTTCATCGAATTCGATTCTCACTCAATGTTTTGCACATGGCGACTCCACTCAAAGTTTCTTGGTTGCCGTGGTTGGGGTCGATAAGGATAAAGTCGTGTCGTTTTTAAAGAACGCGTGTGGTTTCGCCGGAGCTCCAAAAGCCCTGGATGGCTTACTCATGAAGGAGATCAACAAAGCAGCCAATAGAAAAGAGCTCCTCAAACGGTTGAACAAGAACGTTGAGGGATTGGCTGGGTTCGAAAAATTGAAAAACTTGTACGTGGAATTTGAACCCTTGACTCTTGAAAGAGACGTCATCACTCCCACAGTCAAGCTCAAGCGACCAATCGCTGCCAAGTTCTTCAAAAAGCAAATCGAAGAAATGTACGACGAAGCTCTTCTGCAGGCAGACTCGAAGCTTTAGAAACCCTCCCAGATGGCGTTACTTTGCGAGCCGGGGGTCTGAACCGGGATACTATATATGAGGTGAGACGGCAATACCCTATAAATCAACAAAAACCAAAAAAAACGAATATTTACCTGTATACGTGGAATGTAGATGATAGGCTCAAAAAGTTTTGTTTACCCCCACAATTTCATTTTGTTTCGAAAAGACTCTTTGATGTAGGTCAAGTGACAAAAAAATCAAACATTCGCGCAAGATTAAATTCGAAAAAGATATTGTGTATATGACCCGCATGACATTCCAGAATAATTTATCATTATTCCAGCTTTTCCCAAGGATATTGCTTTGTCCCTTTTTGTTTATCCTTTTCAAAAATTGTTGTGCCCAGTCCCAGGTTTTAGCAAAGTGTAGCTTGGAGGTGGCCCCAGAGGAATATCCATGAATTCCAAATTGACTGAATTGTCTTTCAAGCCATGGAGCTTTTGGCCCTTCGTTCCACTTTTGTGTTCGAAGCAATGGATGTATGTTTCCCGGTGGGATATTGTGGTAGTATTCAAGATTTTATTGGTAAGTTTGGTCCCTGCGATCAACATTTTGACGCATTTGCTCAAATTTTGCAGTCTGGGTATGGACTCTTCTTTGGTCGCGCTCTAAGTTTGGTTTTTGTCGAATCCGGGGATGTTTATATATGGTTTTTGGCAGATAGAACGAAGTCTGTGTCATCCACTCTGTCCCCTTTACTAGCTTCTTGCCACGACGACCACTTTTTCTGATAACGAACAATAGCACTGCGTGTTTTGTCACTACTCAGCGGAGAGAGTAGTGAGCCTAGTTGAATTGATAGTATATATATAGACGTAATATATAAGAGTCAGCGTTGGGACTTGAGTGATAACAGATAAGGCGATAATATAAAAGTAGTCGATCTTAAAGATGACCCCTCAAAAGGAGCAGCCGCGAAGGGGGCTGTGGGTTCCTTTTATAGGCACATTGGACCGAGGGTCAGCGTATGTGCTTATCTCGAGCGGGGCTCGAGCGGGGTGACGGAGATACCGCGGTCAAATCCATGGTTAACCGCGGCGGTAGGGACGTGATCACTCGTTACCTAACACTGCGAACATAATGATGAGAGCAAGACGTATGAACGCAAAATAGGCCCATCGAGGCCCGAGTTGTGCGAGGATATACTAAATGTTTTTTTGGCTTGTTTGAACGTTTGAACTCCAGGACTATCGTTGCAGGCATTTTAATCTAAAACGGAAATGAAAAGTAAGGAGGACGTATGTTAAAAATGCGAATATAAATTGAGAAAAAAGGAGTTAGGGTTGAGTACTCAAAACTAATTTATATTGATATATTGGAACAACTCCAATTAGAATGTCTGAACATACTCGTATATGAAAAAGGGGAATGCGATTTCAAAAATTTGAAACGAGACGCTACAGTCAGCACACTTTCAATTGCTTGCATAAGTGCCCCCCTACGTGATATCAAGCAATCTTTATGCCGGATCACATGTTTTAAGCAAGAAACCGGAAATACCCGGGGCTTTTACTTTTATTTTGAAGAAGAAAGAAGATCGAAGCAATCTCAAAGTAAGCTTTCTAGGGCGAGCCCGCAGATACTTAGCGAAAGGTGCGGGTTCCTAAAAGCAAGGCGGCAGTATTTGGCCGACGTTCTGCGCATGATGCAAACAACCTGTGAACTTAAAGCGCGCCGCAGTGCATGACCGGGTTCGACGCGAGCCCAGAAATTGTGCATCATGTGGTCCGCTCAGGTGCCGGAAAGCCAGCCAAAGCCAGCACCTAAGTCCGCAGTTGTCCTGTGTGCACTCTTCTCACCCAAGTGTGCAGTGTTTTTGCGTTTTTCGATTATGATAATAGAGTTATCTGTACAAATATACGTAGCGTTGACTAGGACTCATTAACCACCAAGAAACAGGAGTACTTCAGAAATTTTTTTTTCGAAATCGATGGGCTAATCTGACATTGTAAAGTCCCGTATTAGCGACATATCAGATATCTCTCACACTATTGCACTACGCATTCACAAGCCGTACCACTTGATATACTCGGTTTTTGACTATGATATTTCTCATGCATAATTTGAAACTTGTGCTTCTTTATTATTTTGTAGCTTGTTTGCTTTCCCAAGAGTGATATACGTATTGTTAGATCAATTCGCAAATTTATTTCATCATCATTTTCTTGTATTACGAATTTAAAACAAGGGGTGGATTGGACTATCCGGGACTATCCAGCTATTTCTTGTAATTAAATTTAAAAGGCTTTGATGATCTTATCACTCGTCTTGCATAGCTATTAGCCTACAGTTGGCATTTAGCAGACAACAATCGGATACAACCGCTAAGTCTGGTTTTGACTAACACAACTCAGCTGGCAAGTGATTGGGCCGTGGAAAGCTAAGTGCACAAGGCATTGAATGTGTCCAATATTGTGTGTATCCAGATTCATATAGTTGGACATTCAAGAGCACATACTTGAAGCTTTGGGGAGGCCACATAAAATTCGAATTATTCTAAAACTCGCCTTGTTTAAATTTGTGATAAATCATGAATTTGATCTTTTTGAAAGATTGTTTAAGGCAATACAAGTCGCCCGTGATTGGTTGAAAAAAATACTTTGTTTCGTGGCTTGCGAGCATCATCCTTGGTGTATTTTTCCTCCCCTTTCTAAAAAAAAAGCGAGTCGGCTGAAAACAGGCTTTCTCGAAAGAAAATCTCAGTCTGGTACACTTAAGTTTTGCAGACAGATCTTCTGAAAAAAAGATATCAAAGCCTTTTCTTCAAAACATCAAAGGTATAACAACGAAATCCACAATGATAAAGGCAACAGCTACCCCTCTTTCCCACTTTGGTGGCTTCATACCGACAGTGTTTGCTTCAGAGGTTGACAGAGACTTTAGCAAGGCCACTGGTGAGAACCTTGACGGGAACAAGGAATTCAAGTATGTGAACGTGGAAGACACAGACCCTGAACCCGCAAAACCCATTTGCTGCCACCAACTTTGAGAATTATTTAGGACTTAGTTTTGACACATGGTGCGGTGCAATTCACAGTAGCTGTCAGGAGTTTCACAACTGACTGAGAGACCAGAGTGCCAAAAAAATCTGATCATGTTGGACAATTGCATTATTTGGATGGGGCATGATACTTGCAAAGCAAAGTATTATATGCCCAGGATGGACAATATCAACTAAAAGCCGGTCTTAATCATCATTCATTCTTTTTTAAGCCCTAGCTGGACGATGAAATTTTGTCAGTTATTCAAAAATTTTGCCATGTTATGTATTGTTTTGGATTAGACACTTACTCCACTTCATATTTTTTCTGCCAGGCAATTATCCTCGCAAACACCTGTCGGTGGTCATCATCGTAAATGCCGTCGTATTTACATGCAAAATCTCGTTGTTTTTATGGGTAACGCATTCCCAAATTTTGCTCAAATGATGGCGTACATCAAAACTTGGGCTCTGACTCAAAAAAATAAAAAAACGGTTGAGTGGCACACCCGACAGACCGTCCTCTATTGACCTGATGTGAAACGCAGAAGTGGCATTGGGTTAACGTATTCATGTCTTGATAGACTTCGATTCTCGAGATCTCAAGTTCCAAGCCCAAAAATCACAACAAGTGAAGTCAATGTTTGGAGACTTGGTGAGCACTTCAACGGTAGATGAAACATTCAAGGCCCATGCCAAGGCCACCGACTTCATTCAATGTTTTGACTAAATATTGTGTGGGCTTATCAAAACAACATGTGAACATTTGCTGTGAACTTGGAGGTACACGGAGTAATGCCTTTCTCAGTGCCCATAAACGCCTCAGCAAAGACTTGATCGTGAGAGATACTTGGTAATCATCGACAAACGAACCTCGCGAATGAATTCCCGAAGTAGTCCCATCGAAAATTTGTATACAAGGCTCTGTTGCATATGATATGGCTTCGAAAGTTTTGATTTTGTGGGCTAGTATGGCACAAGAATGTAACATATCTATCTTACTTCAATAACAATCAATGGGAGGGGTGACCAAAAATCTATCTTGAGTCATTTGACGTGATTTTTCAAAGAGGGATAGAAGTCTTACTTCAATGTCAGGAGTTTCTGTTTTGTTGGTAGCTATTCGACTGTCAAAGTCATACCATAGTAGAAGGATTGAGTTTAAAGACAGCTTCGTTTCTCATACTTGTTCTTTTTTTTGGATTCTTCCAGGCGATTTGCCGCAAAAAGATACCTTCGTTGGTGCACGGGCGACCGTCTTAAGAATCACACTCAAGTATCCGTTTTTCTCCAGAAAGGATTTGCCGGGGTATGGAGTGCTGATTTATCAATAACAGATTATTAGAAGCACGAACTGCGTTTCTTGGAGAATCCATTTTTAATTGCAATATGGGCGGATCTCCTTCACCACAAGGAACCTCCTTTATAGGGATTTGCAACCACCTTGGGTGCGGGTAACCGGTGGGAATTCCACATCTTATTTCCTGTGAAAAACCGAATTCCAATATAGCTTTCACCTAGGACCGAAAAGATTGTGAAGCCACCACTTGAATCCTGGTGACAAAGAAAAGATGTCTGTTCCCAAATACCTTGATCATTGCACATATGAACAGGGAGAAGTGGATGATTTTTTGGATGCAAAAAAAAAAAACACTCAAGCTTGTTCAAACCTGAAGAATAGATCATCCTAGCCAAGAAGCACACACGAGATATTGAATTGTTCATTACACACGAGACGCAAAATTGCCACGTAGTGAGTCAACTCAATTCAAAGCTGTTTGAAATCGAGCGCGTGCCAACAGATAAGCGTTTCAAAACAGCTCCACAGAGTTTGCGCCATAGGCAAAACCGACGTTAGGAACTACTTTGGCAGCTAGTTTCTGGTGGATTCTTGTGACATTACCTGCAAAGATTTAGCGCGTTTGTTTACAAGATCAAAAGAGATGATAGCTTTGTCTTTTTATATTAATCCCAACCTTCTCAGGTTTACACATCACTCGAGTTGTTTTGCTTACAGTGGAGCGTGAAGTTGAACTTGTCTTGGTGCTTTTGCTTGTTTTCCGGAGATCTTCGAATTTTTTTCTTTGATTGCAAACGGCATGAGTTGGCCATTCTCGAAAAGATATATTATCATGAGGTTCATTCCTTTTTGCATATTTTGAAAAAGGGTTATGCCGATAAGCATTGGGTCCGAAAGCGAGACATCCATGTACTTTGCTCTTGAGACGGTTATCTACTGCTCACAAAATTCGAAAAGGTAATCTTGGGACTGCCAAAGCCAAAAAAGTGCCTTTAGGTACCAGATCAGACGGCTGTAACAAGTGCTAGCTGTTAGATAATGTTGAGCTACGTTGCCAACAGAAAACAAAGAAAAGAAAGAAAGAAAAAGGAAAGAACAGAATCACTTTCTACTCGGACAGAAAACAAGAAGACACTGTAGTTCTATCGATTTTTTTGCGAGTTTTTTTCCAAGATCAAAAACTTCCGAGCGGTGCTTCCACTCCAATTGATCCGCTGCATTTCGTATTTGCGTGAAATTCGATGTGCCTTCGAAGTAAACCCCACTTTCTCATCTTAGCTAAGACTAAAATTTATTAGAGTTGTGGATTGTCTTTTTTTTTTTTTCCAGTATTGAGACATTTCTTGTATCGAGCAAGAACAGAAACAAGTTTTGTACAGAGATTTGTCCACAAATTCCTTTCCAAAGAAATGCAGAAATTTGACCAGTAATCACCTGAACATGGCTTTTTCGAAAATTTGGTTGCGATAATAACTACAAACAGGCCAATGAGCCCTTTCATTATATAGACTAAGTTACGTGCCGACATGAATCAAGAAAGGCCAATTCATTCCCTGGATTCGTCTCTCAAGACAAAGATGCTATTCCAAAACTTTAATCTTGCCTAGTGC
Source organism: Metschnikowia noctiluminum (assembly GCA_030578735.1). Taxonomy (NCBI): domain Eukaryota; kingdom Fungi; phylum Ascomycota; class Pichiomycetes; order Serinales; family Metschnikowiaceae; genus Metschnikowia; species Metschnikowia noctiluminum. Next base: position 29,161 of record JAKTYO010000052.1, on the reverse strand, counting down.
ACCTTTGGCCATAGTAAGTCAAAGCTTGTTATGTTGAAACTCCAGAGCAGATTTCAGCAACTTCTCTTAAGATTGTTTCAAATGTTAAAGAGAAGTCTTGAGGATGCTGGGCACCAAATTTGTAGGCACCTTTCGAAACTCCCACCTACGACAGAGAATTGTTGAAGTACCATTGAGCGTAGAGTGTTTTAAAAGAAGTCTATCTTGATGATCACTTTAATTTGATTCTAGGTCCTAAGCTGTCCGATTCATCATTTACTGGAAAGCTTGCATTGATTGAATGAGACTCGTACAAATTTTGTCTCGAGTCATCTAGTTGATGGTGCTCCCGAAGATGAGACAAGACTCTCTATTGGGGTTCTAATACTAATGACAAAAGATTGCAAGCAGTCGAAGTATATTTTAATTTTCTCGCAAAGACGCTTTTTGAAATTTGAGATAGCTTGAGACAACACGTCAAAAACCAAGCTATTTTGGATACAAAAGTCCCTAAAACCGCACACAATCAGAAAGTTGGCTGTTTTGAAGGCATGAGGTGATACTCGAGACGAAGAAATGTCTTGTTTGACTCGGCACCATATCGGATGAGACCAAAACTTCACTTCATGGTCATACGAATACTTTCGAAATCGACCACGAGCAACATCCCATTAAAAGCCGTCCAACGAAATCGTCAACTCACAAGACATGGACTTTGAGAAGAAGAGAAAATGATCTAAGGTTCAAATTAAGCAATGCTCACTGATCATGAGCAAAGCGCGGAGTGACTTACAATGGTGATTTGCAGAGCCAACCAGACTGAAAAATCTTCGTGCCAGTTAAACGCAGCCTTAAAAAAAGAAGCAAAGCCGAGTTTTTAAGATTTACACGTGGTTCACTTCACGTGATACACAGCTCTCAGCGATGCAAAGGATACAGTTTCCTGGCAAAATTCATAGTCAAGCGACGCAGATTTAAACGATGCAGAGTTCAACAATGCAGAGTTCAACAATGCAGAGTTCAACAATGCAGAGTTCAACGATAAAAGACCTCGAGATCAAAACGTGGTTAAGGGTCGGCTAAGTTGAAAATTATCAATTCCAGGGTCAAGGAAGTTTCCAAATTAGACAGGGACCTGGGAGCATCTTTGATTTGAGTGAGGTCGTAGAAACCTAATAAAGTACAAGTTCTTGAACGACGTATTATTCAAAGTTCTTTTTTTTTTATTATTTAAATCTGATTTGACAGGCCTAGCCTTCTAAGATATCTTGACGAAATGATAGCTGAAGAGGTGTATTTGGCGGAGACAAGGCGAGGTCGTACCACGCATGGGTTTCATTACACTCTATCCCAGTGTTGGCAAAAAGTGCAAACCCGAATGAAAAAGTTGACATTTTCAAATGAAGTGAGTAGAGCGGAAATTTTTCGTTTCGGCTCATGAATAGCCGTCAATTCATGATGAATAAATCAAAAATTATTCTATTTTCTTTTTCATTGTATTATCTGACTTTGAGGGCCTGAATACAATTCTGAGATAACTTTTTTTGAAGTGAGTATGCCTCATCTCATTCGAATACAATGGTGAATTGTAACGCGCACAATGATAATGTGACTATCTTAACAAGGCTGTTCTTCCGCTCACAAAAATTTTTTTGATTCATCGTCTATTTCTTCTAGTTAATTGCTGTTAACGAAACGAGAAAATAAAAACATCCGGTGATCAGCGTGTCGCATGATATGAACATCGATGATGATCTTCGATAATACTTCGTGGGCCATTTGACCTTTCGAGAATTTTTACGTAAAAACCGCCTGGAATTGAATGGGGAAATGACAGATGCAAATGGAAGTGAATCTACTTTCGAAGTGTAGTCCTTTTTAGCTTGCTACTTTAATACTCTCAGTATAGATTTTAAAAAATTTCCAGATTAACAGTCTTTTTTTTCAGTGCCTTGCATGAAGTCGAGTTAATTGAATAACCGTGAATTTTTCAACATCGTTATTTGAGAATTGATTTATTTAATTGTTGGCAAAAGTTTTATTTGAGTATCGGCAAAATCAAATCAAATTATTCAATTTCTTGTTCAGAAAAGATCCGATTACCGAGAAATTGGGTCTGAATGACTAACAAAGTCGCAGAAAACAAATATGATTTGCGGACTTGAATAACTAATTAAATGAAGTCGCGCCATTTGCCAACACTGCTCTATCCACAATGAAGGTAAGAATGTGTGTCAGGTCATCCCGAGTCTCTGAGAATTTTTTGAAAAAATCCGAAAATTTTTGAAACTATATGAATTCTCTTAATATCTTATTAATTGAATCTCTCTGATACCAATGATAGAGAAGAATTGTTCCAGATAATAAAAAAAAGCTAGACACTTGAGTCCGTCGCTGCTTTTGACATGGCAATGTTCTGCATATAGACACCGCGGCTGCTCGGTGGTCACGTGACGCCACCCCAGCACTCCGCGAAGACCTCACGGTTCAATTCAAGCACTCGTCTTCTCTCTTAGCCGCTCATATAAACCACACTTCGATCATGGTATGTCACAAAATACACCACGAAAACTCAGAAAAAATGGCCCTTTTTCCTTAAATATAGACTAAAGACATCTCTAGCAGTCTACTAACACCCCCAGACATCCACGATTGCCACGACTTCGACGCAGTCACGCGACCTAAACGGCCTCTCCTTGATAGCCTCGCACTCGCACATTTCAGGGCTTGGTTTGGATGACAACTTGGTCCCGAAAGAGTCTGCGCAGGGCATGGTCGGGCAGCTCAAGGCACGGCGTGCTGCCGGGCTCATTTTGAAGATGGTGCAGGTTGGCCAGATCGCTGGAAGGGCCGTCTTAATAGCCGGGCCTCCGTCAACAGGAAAAACGGCAATTGCCATGGGTCTTTCGCAGAATTTGGGCGAGGACGTGCCCTTCACTGCAATCACGGGGTCCGAGATCTTCTCGTTGGACTTGTCGAAGACCGAGTCGTTGACGCAGGCGTTCCGGAAATCGATCGGAATCAAGATCAAGGAAGAAACAGAAATCATCGAGGGCGAGGTCGTGGAGATCCAGATCGACCGGTCCATCACCGGGGGCCACAAGCAGGGCAAGTTGACCATCAAGACATCCGATATGGAGACGATCTACGAGTTGGGAAACAAGATGATCGAGGGCTTGACCAAAGAGAAAGTTTTGGCCGGGGACGTGATCTCCATCGACAAGGCGTCGGGCAAGATCAGCAAGTTGGGCAAGTCGTTTGCCCGCGCACGTGACTACGACGCCATGGGCCCAGAAACCAAGTTCGTCCAGTGTCCCGAAGGCGAGTTGCAGAAACGGAAGGAGGTTGTGCACACAGTGTCTTTACACGAGATCGACGTGATTAACTCGAGGCAGCAGGGCTTTTTGGCGTTGTTTTCGGGCGACACGGGTGAAATCCGGTCCGAGGTGCGTGATCAGATCAACACGAAAGTGGCGGAGTGGAAGGAAGAGGGCAAGGCCGAGATCGTGCCAGGAGTGCTTTTCATTGACGAGGTCCATATGTTGGACATTGAGTGTTTCTCGTTCATCAACCGCGCGCTAGAGGACGACTTCGCGCCCATTGTTGTGATGGCCACGAACAGGGGCGTGCTGCCTGCACGGGGCACCAACTACAAGTCACCACACGGCGTGCCCATGGACTTGTTGGACCGGTCCATCATCATCCACACGGCCAACTACTCTGCAGACGAGCTCCGCACGATCTTGTCGATCCGTGCAACCGAGGAGGAGGTCGACTTGACGGGCGAGGCGTTGGGATTGTTGACTAAAATCGGCGAGGAGACCTCGTTGCGGTACGCGTCGAACTTGATAGCAGTCTCGCTGCAGCTTGCCGCCAAGAGACGTGCCGAGAGCGTCGACTTGCCGGATGTCAAGAGGGCATACACGCTCTTTTTGGACTCGAGCCGCAGTGTGCAGTTTGTGTCTGAGTTTGCGTCTCGTTTCATTGACGACGATGGAAAAGTGACGCTCGGAAGCAGCGTAAACGACGATAAAATGCAAACTGACTAGGCCAGACAACGTGTAAAATACAAGAATACATTGCAGAACAACAGGTGATATCAGATAATATAAGCTAAATTTCACCGAGAATGACGAATGCCAGTCTGGGTCCTTTTGAAAAGTACCGTATTGTATGAAGGGTCTCTGAGTAGCCCTTTTATAGCTTGTAAAATGTAGCAACACGATTGAACGGTCTGATACGTCTACGCATTTTTTTCAGAGGTGGCAGGTATGTCTATGTCTCGGAATAAACGTGGCCCCATACAGAAGTATTGCAACGGTTCGTGGACTGGTTCTTCGCTTCATTTTAAACCCCTAATTTTCGCAAAGCAAAACATGAAAGAAGGCATACATGAGTCCGGGAGTTATTGGAACACATCACAGAGTAGAGGCTTGATGCGTATACCCATGAAAAATCAGGAAGAAAATGAAATGTCAACTTCAAACGTTTATATCTTAGCTCTTGGAGTTGATACGTCAGTTGTCGATCGGTTTTGAGTAGAGCGTATCTGCTCAAGAAAGAGACGGTGAGACCAATTCTTGTCCTATAAAACTGTTTACTGTGACATCTAGTTCGACTCAGACAAGAAATATATGCGACACGGGCGAAGCACTTTTAACAATTGAGCATCCAGTAGAATTTTCAAACTTCGAGCAGATCTGTTTTGTGCCAAAGTTCCGATCACCTATCTTTAGATGATGAAGAGGAGTAAGCTTACTCCTTATCCCACTAATAAGAAAATCTACCGGTTTGAGGTCGTTAATTTTGGGACAAAAGAAAGTATAACGCCGATTTTGTTTTGCCGCAAATATCGGGAAGCCTTTTGAAGCCTTTCAATTGCCATTGGCTCCATGATTTGAACAATCTGAAGAAGCATTTTGTTAATAGGGTTGCAGTACCTGATCCAGCGAGGTCCGAATACACGAAGCTAGAGAAATTGTTGACACCTTTAATAGCCAGAGACGAACTTATATGGCTCAAGACGGGCGGAGTAAAGGAAATATCAGAAAAACAACTGCTTTCAGGGGGCTCTAGTCGAAGTGTCCTACATGGCATTAAAAATTGATCTCATTACAGTCCCTGCCTCAGACCAGGCCCCCGGCCTTTTCCCCAATCAATGTAACTGACTTTTAATTTGTGTATGTATGAAGAAGTATAAATGACAGCCGCTGGGCGGCCAGGTGGCCAGGTGGCCGGGTGGCCGGGCTCACGTGCCCTTGGTGTTCAAAATCAAAGCAATAATCAAGCCGTACAAGCCCAAGACCTCGGCGAAAATCAAAATCAAAACAATGCCCACGAACAACCTCGGCTGGTGCATATACTGCCTTACGCCCTCGTCGCCCACAATGCCAATGGCGTACCCAGAAGCCATGCAAGCAAAGCCAACCGAGAGGCCACAGGCCAAGTGCATGATTCCTTTGAAAAGCGAGTATTCCTCTGCTGGGTTCAAGCCTCCGGCGATTAACACGGACACAACCAAGCCGTAAACAGAAAGAATACCCGAGAGAACCACGGGGATCAACGATTTCATGATGAGCTCGGGTTTGAAAGTACCAATTCCAGATATACCGATTCCCGATTTGGCCAGGCCCACGGCGGCCCCAACACACGAAAACACCATCGACGCCGCACAGCCGGCAAGCCCCAAGAAGGGTGCAAAGAGGGGATTGAGCTCGTCGCTTGCGCTCATTGTAAACGGGTGGTGTGGGTGTGGATAAGTATGCAGAAAGATTATGGTGTTGGGTCCTTTCATGGATTCCGCAGTATAGTTGGTGTTGCGAGTAGGCGCACATTTGTAGTCGTGTGTGGCTCAAAGTGGCAAGCTGGGGACATGATGGTTAACAGTATGACTTAAGGGACAATTGGGAAAGAGGGTAAGATTTATCGAGTCCGAATATAGGATGCTTTTATTTTCAGACTTTGTTTCTTTTTTTTACTTTTGTTTTTTGTACCTCTTTTACGAAGCCCGTGTTGCATGCTAGGATTTATGTGTGGAGAGGAGAGTAGAAAGATAAGGAGATAAGTCGGGATTCAGTCCTGTGCTCAAGGCTTCCGGCTCTTCCAGGCTGCAGGCTCCCGGCTTCAGGCCCTAGGGCGAGGGTAGTGGGCACTGGGCATTGGGCAAACTCGCGCCATCGGTGTAGGCCCTATTATCTAAGGCCCGGGCTTGGAGAAGGAAGACTCGACATCAGAGTGACTGAATTCGACTCGCAAGTTTGGAAAGAAAAAAAAAATGATAAAAATAATAAAAAAATCAAAAAATCAAAAAATCAAAAAATCAAAAAATCAAAAAATCAAAAAATCAAAAAATCAAAAAATCAAAAAATCAAAAAATCAAAAAATCAAAAAGGGAAAAGAGAAAAAGTTGGCAAGGTAGACATTTAGAAGTTTCAAAGTTCACTTTTTTCGAGAAGCGGGGAACTCAAGAGATTCCTTTTCGGGAAGGAAGGGGGTTTTAGGACACTTTTCTCTCTCTTTTCCTACTATTTTTTATTTGGCAGTGAGCAGTGAGGCAACAGAGAAGTCACCACAGAAAGAGAGGGTTTTTGAATATCTTGACGAGTGCTCTCCGTGCACCTTTTCGAATAAATCTCTGCCACTTTTACAGTGCATATGAAAGCTCTCCAAAGCCATAGGATGGTGGAATGAAATTGTAAAAGATCTATAATTAATACCTAGTTGGATTTTATCATTCTTTCCCATAATTTTACGATGGTGAAATCAGGAAAGATTCCACATGCTGTGAATTTTTATCGATCGTTTGGCGAAATGTCAGACTAGTGAAACTTGACACATCGAGGCCTTACCACACGTGACCAAGCTGGACGGACTAGAATAAAGAAGCATGAACCAGTTGATTCTAGAAAATACCACAGCTTGGAAGTGGCAGAAATACAGTACGAAAAGTGAACTTCGGGAATCTGCGGGGTCGGTTGGTCAAACGTTCTGTTTCAAACCTCAGGTGCTAAATCTGACCCTCATGCAAATTTTACGACCCTGAACAAGATAGTCACGCCAAAGAAATCATCAATTTCAGTACGTCTCGAAAGTTGAAATCACTTCAATTCTACGACCTTTCAAATTACTGCGCAAGAAAATCTCTCTTAATTAGACATATCTACCTTTTGCAATGGCAGATTAAAGTAGACCCGTACCTTTCTATCAAGACAATAACAATAACAATAACAACGCAACTTCACAAGCTTTTCTCTTCCCTTGGTCCCCACGCTTCGGCAAAACTCTGCACCCAACCCAAACCCAACGCCGGCTCTCCCATGAGCGCACAGAACCACTACCAAAAAATCCTGCTCTCAAACAACGACTTGGCCTATGTTTATCGCCAGTTGTACTACGCGTCGCACGAGAAGTTCAAAACACATCTTCCTGGATGTGAGCCTGGCGACCAGGTGTTGATGCGGGCACAGAACCTAGTTTGCCGAGATCTAGAGAACCTATTTGAGAAGGCCAGGCACGCGTTGGTCGTCGACGGCGTGGACTTGGGGGAACGTAACATATCAATAAACGAGCTTTTAAGCGTTGAAGAACGAGAAGAAGTGGTGGCTTTCGACCAGGATTTGGACCACAGGCTCCGTGACTTGATCAAGGAGGTTGAGATAGAGACAACCGAGGTGACTCAGCTTCGACGTGAGTTGCCGTTGGAGGCCCGCGCCGCGTATGATGCATTAGTGTCAACAATGGACGAGCAGGTGACAGAAACAATCAAAGCGGAGGCGCAGGGAAGGGGAAACGGATCGAGGGTATCGGAAAACGAGACAAAGTCGTCGGAAAATGAGACAAAGTCGTCGGAAAATGACAAAATATCGGTGGAAAATGAGATAAAGTCGTCGGAAAATAAGCTAAAGTCGTCGGAAAATGACAAAATATCGGTGGAAGGTAAGCCAGAGGCGCCGCACAATGAAACAAACACACATGCGATTGGAGGTACAGTCTCAGAGAACGAGGCAGAAGAAAAGGAAAATATTAATGAATATTGCCTGGCTGACAGTATGGACGTTGACGGCGAGGAAGTGCTGATTCCAAACTCTGACACCATAAAATCCCGTTTCCTGGAAAGTATACATAACCTTCACTCGACTAAAAGAAAACTTTCGCCGCTACGAGGCAAATTGCAGAGGGAGAGCGAGATCACGGACTTTCTCGTAGACTTCAGCAAGAAACAGAAAGCGGAGCCGCGAATCTTACTGTGATCTAATGACACGAGAAGCATTGATGCAATGGCCTGGTGCTAGATTTGACTTGCTCCTGCTTTTGACAGTTGTGGATTTGCTTCTTTTTAGCTAGCAGTGGATCATGAAATGTTTTATCTTGTGAGGAAAAAGATAGTCAGAACAGTTTGATTGGAAGAAACAAAGGAAAAACTTCGAGCGCAAATTTTGTGAAAAACGCACCGAACCGTGCAACTAATACTACTATTAGAGACTACCTTATCTGAGGCTACCTTACCTGAGGCTACCTTACCTGAGTCATGGCGAGCCCTTAAAGACGAACGCTCACATATCATCACAAGTGTTGGAATTTATGGCGTCTTGGGTGACTTTGGCCAACAAGACGACTCAACGTCGTTCTCCTGAGTCTAAATTTATCTCAGCTCTGTCGAGTATAAACATATAACATCATAATATCAGCACTCTGGCGTCACGAAATGATACCATTGTGCTGCCCAGATCCTGCAAATTTCTGGCGAATGACTCCTCGTTCTCTTGATCGTACTGGACACGTGATCCGGGAAAGGCTGACGAATGGCCAATTTCCGAAAGCCCAGCCAATATAAATTCATGATGCTGAAGCATATGACTCAAACCTCGGAATCAACAACCACAGATTTTTCAAGAACACGTGATTGCACAAATTTTCGAAACATGCTAAGTGTTTACATTATACAAAGAATGATGGCCCACGTGAGCCAGCAGATAATCAGCCTCGTGCGATTGGAGCATCCATATCAACATTCTCTATGTGCTGGACTGATCCATCTCCACATAAGAGACGATATGGAAGCGGCTTTCAGGAATTGTTTCTGGAGTGTTTTTAAGAACAAATTGATCATTTTTCGTCTTCTGGTTTATCGAATCTTCGAAAAACGCAAATCTCTCGTAGGTCCGCGCTTGTTGAGTCCATGCAATTTCAAACTACACCTTCAAATAGTCGCTACCACCAAGTCAATAATCATGCTAGCCTCAAGTCGAAGATCTTGCTACTGTCGAACCAATGATCAGACCCGTGGTGCATCAATTACCCGCACAACGAAAATCAGGGTATTCTCCAGAATGACAATGTCAGTACTCTGTTAGAGGAAAAACTATGTTTTTATATCCCATGACAATGCTAGTTATGCTATGACAATTCTAGTCAAGCTCAAAAAGAATACAAGCTAACGATAAAATATTGAAGCGCGCTTTAAGCAAAACCTCAATTATATCACCAGTAATTCCAGCCACAGATACCAGTACAATTTAAGCACCACGCTAAATTTTCGGCCAAAGAATTGCAGATTGATAACTCACTGATAGTTCCACAAATAATCATCTCTAAAAACACTCATTTTACACTATTTCCGGCTTTTTTACAACCATATCAACGGGGCCTCACGTTACCACACCACGCTTGAGCTTGAGCTGAGCTTGAGCCAGGACCTGAAGTTCCGCGCTCGCCGGCTCTAAACCCTCCGCGCATTGGGATTATGTCCTCACGTTTTAGGGCCAAACTGATGGCCTCCAGGCCCCGCGGCGCCCCGATTGGCTTCTTCTCCGCCTAGCCCCGTCTCACCTAGGCCCACTGAACATTCTTCCTAGCCCTATTGAACATTCTTCCTAGCCCCATTCCACCTCACCTCGTTCCACCTCACTCTCACATATTCAACCTTCGCGCCTTCTGCTTTTCGCTCTTGAACCAAAATTCTTGGGTATTCTGCTGGACTTTGAACTCCAGAAAATGTCTCGGAATAAGGAAAAGGCCCAGTCGGGACTCCATCGGTACTATGAGCAGAAAATCCAGGATGCGGGCGTCATTAGTGCCAACCCCAGCAACCGGCCGAGGAAAGTACAGTCAGTAAAGACCATAGCCGAGGCTGAGCTCTGGCGGAAAACACTCTTGGGCGAGTTTCTGGCCAAGATGTCGGCGATCAACGACCCCTCTTTGGCCGAGGACGAGCTCAGGGGCTTAAACGACGCCGTCAACAAGATATATAATGAAAAACGTGCCTGGGAACATCATATTCTCTCACTAGGAGGTAACGACTACATACGACACGAGAAGAAGGTCGGCGTCCGGGTGAAGGGCAAAACATACTATGGGCGGGCCAAGGAGCTTCCGGAGGCACAAGTGTCTGAGAAAATCAGGCTCCCCTTGGCACTAGAAAACTCACAAAAAGACGACCTTTCTTTGGCTTATTACGGGGTTTTCGACGACAGGCCGTCATGGAACGGGACGATCGATGCGCGTAAAGAATCAGTCATGGCGGAGATCAATGGTGCACTAGGAGAGTCGTTTTTTCCAGATATGGAAATGGCAAGTACTCCAAAGGAAACCTTCACTCAAAAAGACGTGGAACGATGGCTTGTGGATAGAAGAAAGAAAGAGCTCATCGCCAAGCTCATGCTGTAATAGTGAACAAGTCGGGATTTCTCACGAATTCTCAAAAAGTCAAAGGAGATACATTGTCTTGAAAAATGCTTGTTGTAAAGAATGAGGCCTTTATCTTGGGGTCAAGTACTCCGGTTGTTATGGGTCTTCCAACCCCAGCGGCGAGATCCAAATGGGCATTTATAGTGCTTCCGTCGAGTCTTGCGGGGTGGCCGCACTTTCAAGAAAGAACAAGAATGATATCTTATAAGAGGATACTAGATGGTATATTTGACTGTGAAGGAAAATTGTTTCTCTTGACTACTTTGGCTTTCGACGAAACATAAATCGTTCAGAATGTCTTCCTTTACTCACAAAGTCTACAGGAAAAAGTACAACTTCCGTGACATCCATTTTCATGAAAACACCGATGAAACCGACGCTGCCGGTGGCTTAATTGTCAACCGCGAAGGTGCGGAAGACGTCGAATTCGCAGCTGTTCTTCCATCATGGGATCGAAGAGAGAAGTTTTTGAGGGTGAAATTCTTTGAACACCAGAATCCTGGCTCGAGGGCCAACCCGTCACTCCCTCACCTTTTGCCAAATAATGGTGAGTGGCTGAAACGTATCACTTCAAAATTGGGCAGTGAAGTTACTGGCGTCCAACTCTCAAAACTGAGCGACCGACACAAAAAAGAGTTGGCATTGTTAGTGGCTCTGAGAGGTGTTGTGATTTCCGGGACCAAGACTGGGCAAAGCGGGGCCCCGCATTCATCACCGAATATGGTCGTCACTTCGAAAAACTCCATGTCCACCCAGCATCAGGTGCTTCAAAGGGCTTTCCTGAATTGCACTTCACATACCGTCATCCAGATAAAGATGAATTGGAAGGAACTTTTGCGCATAAAACGAACAATGTTGCATGGCACTCGGATGTTTCATACGAACTGCGGTCCCCTGGAACTATGCTCTTTGCTGTGCTTGAGGGACCAGAGGCAGGTGGTGACACTATCTTAGCTGATACGGTTGAGGCGTGCAAAAGATTATCTTCCAAATTTCAAAAAGGATTGGACGGCTTGCACGGATTGCATTATTCTTCTTCTCAATTGAGTAGTTATATGGCTCATCGGAGTATCGAAAGAAAAGATTCTGCCAAGCAAATACACCCGTTGATTCGAGTTCACCCCGTGACCTAAGAAAAGGCGATTTACGTGATAGACTATTCGCCCAAGGAATCGTCGAGTTGGAAGACGGAGAGTCCGGCTATCTTCTCAGCTATCTTTACAAGCATATTGAGTCTGCGCACGATTTGCAAATGCGTGCTAAATGGCAGCCAGACTACGTTGTTGTTTGGGATAACAGAAAAACCCTCCACTCAGCTATCATTGACTGGGATGGCCCGGTCTTGAGACACGCTGTGCGTGTCACTCCACAAGCCGAAAGAGCGGCCGTACCGTTACAGAATTTGAATAAAATAAAGCCCGAATTTGATGACTTTGTTCAGTGGATAAAATGTGTTTAGTGCAACAATGGCAGAACTAAGTTTGGGCGAGATTCTGTTCCCCATGTTATCAAAAGACTACTGGCTGCTTGAGATCTGAGCAGTCGGTTTCGGCTGTAAAGATCCAGATTGACTTAAGGTGTCGTTGCTGACTATCATGTATTCTCCTGCGAGTTCCTTTCGAAAAGCCAATGTGATCTCAGAAAAGCCAAGATAGAATTACGTTCGAACGCACATGGAGTAGATGATTGGGCGAGTCATGGGACATAAATCATGAGACATGAATAGTTTGGACACTTTGATTCTTTCAACTTTGGCGCCAGCTGCTAAAGCGAGAGAAAGCCCAAGCTTCTTCACCGATACTGCCAGTTTTAGGTGATTGTAGCGTCGATTTTATGCAAGTCTCTGGTTTCCTGGCGAATATCGTTCCGGATCAATTAAGAAGGCGCTATATTCCTCATCCGCATGTTCAAGATACTAACTTCACGAAGGCGGGTTAGCATGGTTGGAATGACTCAAATTGTACAACTGGTGGGGTACGCGAGACGTGCAATGGAACATGATGTGGAATGCTCTTGATCGGAAACGTTGCAAAATGTACAAGTCTTTGTATCAGTATTTCTAAGCTCATCGGTCACGCAACAGCTTTGAAAACACAGGTTTGGCTGTCCAAGACTGTCTTGATTAAAAACGGACACGCCTTGCCTGTTCACCGTGTGCATCAAACTGTGAGATTGCTACAGAGATGAGAAGAAACCTATTTAACTCGAACCTCATGGAAGTGAGTTATTTAGGTTTTGAAAGTTCCCCGTGTCTTCGAGAAGAGTGCCCGCGATTTTGGGTTTTTCTTTATTTACCATTCGTTGCATATTCGTTTGAAGCTTGGTGAGTCCGTGCGTGAAAGCAGCAAAAAGCTAATATCCGGAATTAGATACTTTACCCAACTTTGCGGTTGGTTTGAAATGCAAAAAAAAAAAAAAAACAGGATGAAGAACCAGAGGAGAAAAAAGAAAGAAAAATCGGAAACGAAAATCGCAGGTCAGCTAAAAATCTTTTCTTTTTTTGCAACTACAAGGAATACAAGACCAAGTTTTTCATTGGACTAAAGCAACAGAAGCACTTGACTATGTACATATCGAAGCTCTGAGCCCGGACTTACCTGACTTTGTGTAAACAGTGATGCCTGCATATTCTGCTGATAAACTCTACCAACAAATATACCAACAAATACACGTTTTATCCATGTTCAAGGAAGTAATAAAAGATGCAGCTGAAGCTAATGCACTAATCTTGTCTTTTGATTGCTGTATCACGTGCCTTCTCACGTGCCTTATCACGTGCCTTATCACGTGCGCGCCATCGTGTTCGGGCTCGTTTGTTTATTCGTGCGGTTCTTCAATGTTGACGTTTCTACCCCATTCGGAAGCATGTTCATAACCCATGTATCTCCATGTCTTCAGCTTCTTGAGAAGATACCATAACTTTGATACACCCATAAACTCCCCTGGAACCAAGCTCGACACTTAGGAACTTTTCTAAGCACCCTGAATATCGGTATCCCCAAAGTCAGACACCAGATTAAAGGTCACGTGCTCGCCTTGGATCAACCAAATATACCCATTTTACTCTCCAAAAGCCATGGCGTCGCCGGTTAGAAATGTCGCTTCCCGGTACTTGGACTCCTTGCCAGAAGGCAGCCCGGCACGGTCGCCGCTTTCCGCAGCCAACAGGCTCAATATGGGGTCGCCGCAAAAGGGGAATAGCATCAGGTCCAAGAACTCGGATTTGGATGACTTGGCCCGCCAGATGAACATCGACACGCCAGCTAGAAAAACAGAACTTCTTCGGTCACGGTTCGAGACCCCGTCTGCAACTGTCTCATCTTTCAAAACGACGCCCACGGCACGTCTGTCCACATCACAAAGCACCTCGAAGTCTCCGGCCAAAATTTCCACTCTTAATGTCCCGATCGAGCCGCTTTCTGCCAGCAAATCGAGGTCTCTGGCGGATTCAAAGGCATACGAGTATCTCTGCCGGATCCAAGCCATCAAGAACTGGCTCCAGGCGGTGCTTAGGGAGGAGATCCCCCAGACAACTGCCGAGCTTATCTCACATGTGCAAAACGGCATCTATTTGGCGAAATTAGCCAATGTCTTTTTGCCGCTGAAAAAGCAGGTATACACCCAAGACGCCAGACTCGAGTTCCGACACACGGAGAACATCAACATGTTCTTCAAGTTGCTCAAATTCTTGGAGATTCCCGATGTCTTCTCTTTTGAGCTCACAGATCTCTACGACGCCAAAGATGTGCCCAAGGTCTGGTTCTGTCTCCATGCAATTAGCTACAAGATCCACGCACTCGACTCAGCCTACCCTGCGATGGAAAATCTCGTCGGCAAAATCGACTTTGAGCCTTCTGATATCAAAATCGCCAGCAGGTCCTTAGTGGGCCACCAATTGCCGAATTTTTCCAGTGCTGACAATGCCAATGTGGCCTCTCCTGGAACCAGCGCCTACATGAATAAAGCGCTCTCTGTTTCACCAAGCAAGTCGCCCTCATCGCCTTCAAGGGTCACTTTAGCTTCCAAGGCCTTTAATCAAGAAACTGATGCTGAAAACCCATTTCTTGATAAACAGAAACCTTCGCTCATGCCACAATCTGGTAGTTCTTACAAGCTCATGGGCATAAAAATGCCGGACTTGAGTGTTTCAACCCTAGAGATGAACCCTATCCCTACATCTTTTTCAAATTCTGCCATGCTGGCAAAGGCACTGGCCACTGTTCCACAAGGTACCTCAGACAAAGTTCTGAACAATACCTCAAGCAATATCATGGGCGATATTATGGATACCACGTGCAATCCTCTGAGCAAAATTCTAGGTAATCTGCTTTCCGATCTGACCCACACTCAGAGCCCTTATTATACTCCTGAGCTAGACGCCCACGTCGTCAACATTACCAAACTCCAGGCGCTCTGTAAAGGGTCGTTGCTCCGGTACGACATGTTTGTGAAAAAGATCATGGTGAAGTCCTTCGATACCGAGCTCACCACGTTCTTTTCCGTTCTTCGAGGCAATATGCTCAGATCCAAAACAGTGCACAGACATAGAGACGAGCTTCTTTTGTACAAAAACATATTTCTAGCGCTTCAATCTGCGGCCCGGCTGAAGATGCTTCAAAGACGTATATTCAATCGCATGGTGGGGGACGAGGAAGGCTCAGTGAGGCTTTTGCAAAACGTCATACGAGGCTCGCATGCAAGGAGGAATGTCTGGAAGCAAGAGACGCTATTAAGACAGTTTGAGAGCAAGATCCTCGAACTACAATCGAGAATTCGTGCTCGTCCAATTCACACGCGGTCGTCTCTAATTTTGCAAAACCAGACAACAATGGAAGACAACATTTTGCGATTGCAATCGATCGCCCGTCGATTATTGTATACGCGCCGCCAAAACGAGACCGTTGTCTCACATCTAAAGACAAATGAGAGACTCGTCGAGCTCCAGGCCCTTATTCGGGGAGCGCTTGCGAGAAATCTGGTCAGAAAATCTTTGAGAGGCGTCCATAAGCAGAGTTTTTCAATGATGGAACTCCAAAGCATTGCTCGAGGAGCCATCACTCGAACCAGGCTCTGCAATAACGTCTTGATCACTCTTCTTGGTGAGGATATCAAGATGAGCGAGCTTTTCGCCAAGGCACGAGGCAACTTTGCACGTGACGCCTTGTCTCAGAAGAAAACTGTTCTTGGAACCTCCGAAACAAGGAATATCATCTCGCTCCAGTCGAAGTTCAGAGGGATCTTATTGCGGTTCAGACGTTCTGTGGACTTGGAAGATATCTATGAGAATGTGGACTCCATCATAGCGCTTCAGGCCAAAATCAGGGCCAATCTCGTCAGCTCAGATCACCTTGCCTTGACTCGCCACTATGAACTCAATATCGACAAGGTTATCAAAGCTCAAACTATTCTCAAAAGCAAGTATACTAAGGATGCATACAAGACGTTTATTCGAATGAAGAGCCCTCCAGTAGACGTGGTGAGGAAGTTTGCCTACTTGCTCTCAGACAGTGGCGCCGATTACGACGAGGAAACCCAGTTGACAAACCTCAAAGACGAGATCCTCGAGAAATCAAAGAGCAACGAGGACCTCGAGGCGCAAATCGAGAACTTGGATATCAAGTTGAGCCTTTTGGACAAAAACAAAATCAGCATCGAGGATTTCATGAAGCACGGCAACAAGTTCAAAACGCATAAACCATCAACACAGAATGGCAGCATGAAGAAGCTCTTGGAGAACTCCAGCAAATCCATCAAGAAGCGCGTCGAGCTCTACCTGGGAATGTTCTATTTCTTACAGACCAGTCCATCTTACTGGCTCAGATTGTATGAGACCATGAGTCCCAGAGACCTGACTGGGCTCTTGCAGGGCCTTCACTCCCAGATCACGCCGCTCTTTTCGCTTTCCAGAATTGCCGTCAACTCCCGGTCCAGAGAAGAGTACTTCTTTGTGAAACTCATGTGTGCGCTCATGGGTAACGACATGAAGAGAAACTCGGCAAACATCGCCGACATCACCAAAATCAAGACAGCGTTCTGGATCGCATTTTTGCTCGATTTCAATAATCAAACTCCGCAACGTGCGTATTTAAAAAAACACTTTGGAAGAGCCGTGGAAAAAGTATTGGATGACGACGAGAGCGTCTTTGAGTCGAACCCATCTACTATCCATGCGCTCTTGAGAGCCCGTGAAATCAACGTATATGGAAAAAGCGACTTGCCTGCTGAAATAGAACCCCAAAACGCCATTCAGAACGCTCAAGTTTCCGCCCAGTTTGTGAGAAACCTTACCGCATTGAGAGATGCAACCAGCGACGTGATAGAGACGTTGAAAAGCGGCGTGACCAGCATCCCAATTCACGTCAGGCTCGTGGCGAAAACCGCGTTTGAGCTCTCGCAGACCCGGTTCCCTGAACATTCCGAGCAGCTGCATTTGTCGGTCGCAGGTGTCGTGGTCATCAAGCACTATGTTGCCAATTTGATGCAGTCGCCGGAAAACTTTGGATACTCCACACGTGACCCCATTTCGGCAGATGGCGTGTATCCAGCTCGATGTGCAGACAACTTGAAGTACTTGAGCCGGGTCTTGTTGCAGGTTTTCTCGATGAAGGCGTTCAGCGACAACTTCATGAAACCGCTCAATGACTTTGTGCTCTCGTACGTGGAGGATACCAAGGCTGTGATCAGAGAGATCATCAACGTCCGGGAGTTGGAGATCGAGTACAAGATCAATGACTACGACGACCTTGTATCGCATGAGCGACCACTTCTCACTATGACAGTCAGCGACATGATAGCCATCGAGAAGTTGGTGTATCGCAATCTGGAAGTCATGTTGCCTTCTCTAGACGACCAATTATACCCGATACTCGGAGAGCTCAACGACTTGATGAATTCCGCAGATGACTATGTGACGCTCACGGAGATGAACAGTCTCACGTTGACGCTCTCGCCTGCCTCGCATGAGTTTTCCGTCGCAGAGTCCAAGACCCGACATCTCTGGGCTCAGGCGAAACGCTGTCTCCTCTATATCATGAGAGTACAAGATGGGGATGACTTGCTTGAGCTTTTCGTGCGCGGAATCAGGCCAGAACATGAAAAGAAGTTCCGGGAGATCATTGAAGATGAGAATCGCGGGACAGGCCGTGCCTCAAAGGGTCAAAAAACTCGTGTGTCGCCCTACGGCAGGTCTTCTTTGGGAGACATGTCCAACATGAGTTATGTGAACCTCAAAAAACTAGCTTTGAAGGTCATCTTACAGTTGGAAGGCCTGGGTTTGGTCACGCGGAAGGACTCGTACCAAGAACTTTTGAACCAGGTTGTGCTCGATATTAAGACCAAGGCTTCCCGGCGGAAATCTCGAAAATCGCAGCTTTTGATCGCCGAGCAGACGGTAACAAAACTCATGGAGAAAGAGACCTTTTTCAGGCGCCAGCTCCGCGACTATAACAAGCATATCGACAGCATTCTTTTGGACTTGCAGAGAAAGCCAAAGGATAAAAAGTTGTTCAACATCATCCCTGTGTTCAGCAAGCAGTACTTCTACCATCGGCAGCTCAAAAAAAACAACCGGTTGCCCAAGTTTGGGTCCTACAAATACTCGGCCAAGAAGCTCATGGAGCAAGGTGTCGTGAAGGATATTGGCGGTGCATTGTACAAGAAATCTGCCGGCTCGTCAAAAGTAGAGTTCATGTTCAGTTGCCACAAGGCGGGTGTGTTTGAAATCGAGGCCGCCGCTGGAACAGTGAATATTCCGGGTGCTTGCAACGCAATCACTTTGGATGAAGTGTTAGACCAGCAATATGAGCACAAAAAGGTGTGGACGATGTTTGATGGCATGGTGACTTTCGACACCGAGGGCCTTGCGTCGCTCATCTTTAGGCATTTCTACGATATCCGTAAAGACTAGAACGTCCAGTATATAAGAAATTGATATTCCTCTCTCTCTGTCTCTGTGTATCTATTTCGACAACAAAGCGTCGATCTTCTTTTCGAGCGCGTCGATCTTATCGTTTTTCTCGATGTTGGCGGCCACCAAAGTGTTCACTTGCTTCTCCAAGCTTTCCACAATGCCAGCGAGCTTGTCGACCGTGACTCTCAAGGTCGGCTGTCCCGCGCTACCCGAGGGTTTCGAAGCTGCTGAGCTCGTCTCAACCTTGGAGTCAACCTTGGAGTCAACCTTGAAGTCAACCTTGGAGTCAACCTTGGAGTCAACCTTGGAGTCAACCTTGGAGTCAACCTTGGAGTCAACCTTGGAGTCAACCTTGGAGTCAACCTTGGAGTCAACCTTGGAGTCAACCTTGGAGTCAACCTTGGAGTCAACCTTGGGTTCGGAACTTGGCCCACGCGCCGTCGTCTCTGCTGAAGTGTCCTGCTTGGCTTCCTTCTTTGGTGTGGCCTCCTTTCCAGTGGTCTGTTGCTCCTCAGGTAAAGACTCTTGCCATGACTTAGACTCTTGGGTAGACTTAGTCTTGGCAGCTACACTGGCCAGCTTTGTTTCCTGCTTCTCCTTTGCAACAGAACTTTCCGTCGCAGCAGAAGTCTCGATGGGCTTCTTTACCTCTTCCCACTCGTCCTCTTGGTCCTTGCTCTCCTCGATTCTCTTGGCGTCCTCGTCGTCAGACTCATCCACGACCTTATTAAGAAGATTGTTCACTTCTCCAGACGCCTTCAAGACCTCATCAACCGTTTCCTTTCTCGGCGCAGGGGAAATTGTGCGGGGTTGTGATTTCTCCTTCTTCGCAGGCGACCTAGTCTTCGAGGCAGAGCTGCCTTTACTGCTTGGCACAGGAGTGGGTGTCTGGGCCGCTTTTGACTTTTCAGCTTTTCTTTCAGAGATGCTGACTCCTGGCGACGACTCCTTGACCTCGGCAGACGTCCCTTCGTAGATCGCCTCCATGGACACTAACAATGGCCCATTCACATTCTTTCCGCCGAACCAGTCTTCGGCAAAAAGAGCAGGCTGGTCCGATGGCGCATCTGGGTAAATGTCCAGCTGGAACAAATCCGACTTTCTAGGGACAATGAACGAGATCGGCTCGATGGCATGGTCGTTGACGGTCTTGTAGGACTTCAAGATCTCGTTTTCTCTCATGTTCACAAACGTTTTGGGGGCAGCTGCAAACCCCCTCTGGGCGTCGGTGGAGGCGTACTGCGAAATCTCGTGGAGCACGTCGTTCTCGTACTCATAGTAGCGGATGTTCCCGTCGCCCTTGCCCGCCAAGTAGAGGATGGAGTTGGCGTCGTCAAACACCGGGATCAAAACCCCAGAGGACGAGTCGATCACCATGAACCCGTCGATCGGGCCCTTGGCAATGTCGTTGACATCCCAGATCCCGACCTGCCGGTCAGACAAGCGCGAGAACCCCGTGGTGCACACACGGTCGGTGTTGCCCAACCAGATGACGCGTGAGGCCTTGGCACCCGTGTGGCTCGGGCCCTCAGACAAGACCTCGCCCGTGCGCGGGTCCCAGATCCGCAACTTCTTGTCGCGGGACGTCGTGGCCAAGAGGGACCCGTTGTAGTTGAAGGCAAACGACGTGACCAAGTCCGTGTGTTGCAAAGTGATTTCGGGCTTTCCAGTTTCGACGTTCCAGATCTTCACCGTGTAGTCCATCGACGACGACGCAAGCACGTTGGCGGCACAGGGGTGGAAGTCCACGTGGCCGACCTTCCGCTTGTGGCCCAGGAGCACCTGCACAGGCTCTGTGATGTCGATCACACTGTCGTCTGAGTCCCTGAAGTTGTGGAACGAGAAGTCCGCCGGGATCTCCCAGACCAAGATCTGCCCGTCGTCGGAGCAACTGGCCACTCTCTGCTTGTTGTACGGGTCGAACGCCGTGTCCAAAACAGGGCCCTTGTGCCCGCGGAAAAGCGACACGGTATCCGGAGCCTTGCCGACCTCCGCTACAGGGATGATAGCAAACGCGCCGCCGCCCGACGCCTCCCACGTGACCGCAAGGTACTTGCCGTTGCAATTGATGATGTTGGAGTCCCATGCGTTTTTTGTGACCTTCAAGTTCTCGTAGCTGAGTTCCTTTTTGGCGGCCTGGCCAAACACGTGCCTATACTTCGAGGCCCGTACAAACTTCCCGCTGGCGCAGAGTTAGTGGCTTGAGTGATGGTGGAAATGGACCAAGTGCGTGGGTCTAACATACCTCATAATTAAGATGTTTGGTTTATGGTTCAAGTTTTTGGTTGTGCAGTTTCTTTGCTGGGGTTTGCGTAGAGAAGTATCGACTTATAGCGGGAGAGTTGGTTGATAATCTCGGCCCAGTGCGTGATTCAGTGCGTGGTCAAGTCGTGGTAAAAACTTAAAAGCGTGTTGGGAAGCGTGGCCCCAACACTGGGCCAAAAGCGGGGGACTAAGCAGGCCAAGGCCCTGGAGCGTGGATGTGTTGTGATTCGGGCCACCTCAGTGGAGGCCTATCGCGATAGGGCCGCGTGCCTAGGGCCCTGGGGCCTGGCTTAGCGCGGGCAGCGGGCAAACACAATAAATATGGTCTTTGAAGAGTTTACAGGCCCTGCGAATTGAGGCCCTACGAGTTGAGGCCCTACGAGTTGAGGCCCTGCGAATTGAGGCCCTGCGAGGTAAGGCCCTTCGAGTTGAGGCCCTTCGAATCAAAGCCCTGCGACTTCGAAGCCCTGCGACTTTGAGAGGTGGGGCACATATAGATAAGGACCCAGTTAGGATGAATCAAGTATCCCTTTCTTCGTTAACTGGATTCATTTTGTTTGATTTAAAAATAAGAATTTACTCATTCTGGTCTTGGCTAAAGGTCTGTCGGCGTGTTTTACTTTCTGGTCTCTTATAATTGAATGTTCCCAGTAAGAGAAGAGTCGATGCCTGGGCTGAAATACGTTTAGCTTGCGTTTCGGCCGAGAGCGAGAGAGTCTATCATTTAAGATTTGTAGAAAAAAAAATAAAAAAATAAAAAAGCTTGTCCTCGTGAGAAGCAATTCTTTTGTTCCAATCTTTTTCTACTAAGTAAAGCGTTTCTGTTTTTTCCATTGAATCTATCGTTACATCGAGAGTTCATTACAGCATGTCGGGTTGGTTGCTCACTTGAGGCTCGCAGGTTTTTTTTGCATTTTTCTTTCTTTTTTGCTTTTCCACGATCATTATTCGCATCAGACCTCCTAATTGTCTAAATGCATTTTCCAAAAATTTAAAGGGTTCACATCCTTTCTTTGAGTGTGCAAGCTCCTGAAAAGATGGGACTCTGTAAGTTTCAAGTAGAGAAGTAAATTTTAAAAGAATCGGATATCGAAGTGACTGACGTAAATGGTGGCAAATTTTGTGTTTTTGTGAAGAGCGGCTCAAAAGATGATAATTTGGAGAGAGGAAATAGTCTGAATGAAATCTCATCACACATCAACTAAGAGTAACGCCCTGTAACATGATGAATCTTTGAAAAAAAAACTAAGGCAATAAAATTGAAGTATTTTTTTTTTTTTTTGCGAATTTCGATGAACACCATCAACCCTTGTTTTACTGGATTTTGCTTTGATGGATTGAAAGAAATTCGAAGTTTCATTGAAAGCAAATATAACAAAGGTTGAGAGCCACCAGGAAAACACTACAAGAAAAGAAGGAAAAGGCATACGGAATTATAGGGTGAGGTGTGAACTTTTGTGCAAGGTTCTTGCTTATGACTGTTGTCAGGGTTCCGAGCATCAAAATATTCCGTAGTTGACTCGAAGCAATTTAACATTGATATACGAGGTGACATGGCGAACAATTGTTGTTTCCCCCGTGGCTTCAAGCAAACATGTTAGCAAACAATTGCACATTTAAACCAGTAAGTTGAAACTGACAGAGTACATCGAGATTGCAAACAACAAGATTGCAAACATCGAGATTGCAAACATCGAGATTTCAAGCATCGAGATTTTAAGCATCGAGATTTCAAACATCGCAAATATCGCAAATTCCCCGATTTAATCCATTTTCGAGCACCTGAATTCAGCTTAATCTATCCACCTCATTCTCCACTATCTCTCTGGAGTCACGCTTCGGGCGCGGAATCAGTGAGAAGCGCACTTAAAAAGTCGCTCTCCTTATACAGATTGTATAATGAGCACTGTTTTTCGGCCACCAACACCGCAGCTCCGCTGATGTGACTTAGGCTTACGCCCTTCAAGTGAGTTCGTAGAGCACGGTCAGACTCGCGTTGCCAAAGCGCCAATTTTTGAGCCGGGCCCACTTTCTCCCATTTCGCGTGGCATGCAAATACCAGCTCTAGGGCAGTGGCCCTGGGCATCTCTGGGCGCGCGGCCCCATTGTCAAAAGACTCGAGCCGATTTTCTAGCCTTCTTTTTTGCCCTATTATTTGCCCTACTATTTGCCCTCTTTTTGGCCCTCTTTTTGGCCCTCTTTTTGGCCCACTTTCTGGACCACTTTCTGGACCACTTTCTGGACCACTTTCTGGACCACTTTCTGGACCATTTTCTGCCGCATTCTTCAGTCTACTTTCACCCACGCCTCCACTTCCAGTCCCAATTTTATTTGCGCCTGAAAGCTTTCCAACTGTTATACTAAATTCCTTGTCGCCTGGATATCTCCCAGTAGGCGGCCATAGAGAGGGCGGCACATTGCTTGCCACTGTGTATGCATACAGAGCCGCCTCCAGCAAATCTATCACAGAATCAGTAAAAGAGCATGCAATCGGGGTCTTTTCTGTGCTTCCCTGTGTATTTTCCCCTGTGCTTCCCTGTGTATTCCCATCTGCACTTTGTTCCATTTCTGAATTTAACCTCTCACTCGTGCTTTGGCCCTGGGCCTGCGTGAGTGTGCTCACATACCACTCAGCAGCCTGGAGTTGGGCCTTAATTCGCATGTCCCGGTCTTTCCGTCTCGCCTTATTTTTCTCCTTTACCGCGGGTTTACTATTGTAGACCTTGGAAATCTCACCCTTATTCTTTTTAGGGTTTTTTCGACTTTGCTGTGATTCTCGCTTCTCCTGTATCTCGTGAACCTCTTCGTTCTTTTCTTCTCCGTCTTTTCCCCCTTCTTCATCTCCTTCTTTTTCTCCTCTCTGTTTTTTCCCTTCCTCTTCGTGGATTTTCATGATTTCCTGACTTATAGATCGCGGCTCCTTTGAATTCTGTGGGCCCTCTTTGGGCCGCGCGGCCCTGCGAACAACACCGCCCCGTAACGCCTCGACCTTCTCGGCCGAGTGCCTCACATCTCCCTTCTTGCTATCGAGGTGCCTGCCATACGTGCTTTTTGTAGCGAACGAATGTCCGCAGAATTCACAGATGAATGCTTGGCTTCGTGGTTTGGAGTCTTCACTCTTTACATTCTGGGGCGCGAGTGACTGCATTGACTGACACGCTTTTTGTTGAAGTTTTTTGGGGCGAATAAAAAAAGCATATGGGCATGGGGCTCGCGAGCCGAGTCTGAGAAATTATCGGGCCCAGGGCCAGGCCAAGTATACTTATCGTATTTCTTAATCGTACATTGGCGTTGCAGCGTTGGCAAAATGAGCCCAACTTAGAATATTCATAGTGGGGCTTTAAGAGTTTGAGGAGATTCCCCCATTTTTTTTTTCTTTCACAAACAGTCTCCAGACGACTAGACATAGGCAGGGATTTATTTATTGTCTGTGTGAGGTCGGATCTGCGCTTCCAAAGGTGAGCTTGAAGATTGAAAC
Source organism: Metschnikowia noctiluminum (assembly GCA_030578735.1). NCBI lineage: Eukaryota > Fungi > Ascomycota > Pichiomycetes > Serinales > Metschnikowiaceae > Metschnikowia > Metschnikowia noctiluminum. The sequence continues at coordinate 4,844 of JAKTYO010000052.1, read as the reverse complement.
AAATGACGCTCCCATGCTTGCCAATGATACTGTGCACATTTGAAAGATGGGCGGATTCTATTTCACAAAGATCTTGCTATTTTTTTTATTTCTAACAATTAAACTACTTCATTCTGTCGGATATGGGCACATCCAGCACCCGTAATAGTTGCCAGATAAGACGCCACAGACTTGCTGGAGGCCTCCGTGAGCAGGGATGGCATAGCTTTATGACTCTTGGAAATCAGGTACCGATGACCAAATCCGATTCGAGTATTTTGAAACACAATTCTCACAACTCAACTACCTCCGCCACGGCCCAGACTCCAATCCAGGTAAGGCGCTCTTAGATCTCCATCTTCATGGAGATATTTCTCAATTCAGAAACATAGTTGTTCTCAATAGTGTCACCGTGGCCGGTAACAATCTTCAAAATAAGCTCGTTTAACTCCGCAGAGCCTAAGATATCCACGTGCTCTGCCGTCTTAGCGCCGCCTCGGATATCGAATGTATCAGGCTCGTGTTTCATTTCAACAATCTTGACCTCAATACCCGAAGGGTTGAACCTGGAGTTTTTCTTCTGCCACTCGTGGCAGATCACGTGCGTCATCAAAGAGACTGTTCCATCTCCATCACTGAAGTAGACCGGATGCTCGCTTTCCGTATCAATCACCACGGCAAGCCCAGAGTCTTTCTCGCCTTTCTTGTACGTGTACGCTCTCTCTGTAGGATTACCCACGCCATATAGACAGTATATTTTCATGTCCGGAGCGTTCGGGAGGGTCACCTCGAGCGGATTGGACCATTTCAGTGGATCCTGGTCGTTCTTCTTGAGCTCGGAATCCGTGCGCGCGATTCCGAACGAATAGTTCTCCTTGATCCGATCCGTCAACCACTGTGGTGAGATGTCCAAAAGCTTGTCGATACTCTCCTCAAGCGTGAAATCCTCTTCGTTCTCGCTGATGCCAACATCATCATTTGCGGTCTTGTCACGTGACCTGTACCGAATGAACTTACCCAAGGTGTGGTTCTTGGGCCCTTCGAGCTTGACGTCGACGTCGGCCGTGAGAAGCTCGTTCCCGGGGTCGTCCGGCGAATGTGTCGCGTTTCCCCAGATCGTCTCCCCGCCCCTGGGGATCATGGATGGGATTCCGCCAAAAGTCCGGAGCATCTCCAAGCGCTCTTTCTTCGAGAAAAACTTCTCGAGCCCGTACACGGCAAGGTAGTTGAGCTGCACCGTATCCTTCATTTCGCCCGAAAGCAACGCAGAGATGGCTTTTGGCGTTCCCAAGAGCGACCCGCTGATATCGATGACTCCGGCCAAATGGTCGTTACACCATGTGCCGCCGCCGTTGCCGAAAAATTCGCCCTCGGCTTCAACCCACTTGAGGAAAAACATGATGACCTGCGAGCCCATGGAGTGGCCCACCAAAAAAGATTTCTCGCCCGTCAACTTCATGGTGGTTTCGATTTGCAACTTCAACTTCGTGAAGTAGGCGTCGCGCCGCTCGAGATCAAGGTACGCCAAGCGCCAGTCGTACGTGGCGCTGATCATGTTTTCCGGGCCGTAGCCAATTACGGCCAAATTCTGAAGGATCTTGTTCCAGATCCAGTAGCCTGCTACAAAGAAGTCGGCGGCGTCAAACCCCGACGACGCGCGCACCTTGACGTTTGGCGGGTCAAGCCCTGTTTCAGGGTCCAACTTGATGTGTTTGAGCCAGCACGCCTTATCCAAAAACATCGTGCGCAACATATAAAACGAGCCCCACAAGCGCTTGCGGAAATGCGGGAGCGCAGGACACTCGCCGTCGTTGCTCACGCCCCAGGACTCGAGCCCCGTCGAGATCACTCCAGGTACCATCACCACGTTGTATTTGGAGGTGAGGTTGAGGTGTTTTTTCATGCGTAAACCCACGGAAAACGACTCTGCCGAGCCCTTCAACTCGTTTTTGTTGGGCTGGTCGTAGCCGTCGAGGATCAGCAGGAGTCCCTGCGGAATCAGGTACTTCCAGTCCTCGACCAAGTCACCAAAGGAGTCATAGTTGATCAATTTGTCGAGTTCGCCCTTGATATTATCCGACAGCATGGCTGTTAGAACCACGGTCGCTATGAGTCCCAAGACGGCGCCTAATATGAACGTCACGCGCCGCAGTTGGTACAATTTCCGCTGGAGTTTTTTGTCGTTGCTCTTTTTAGAGGACTTTTCGGGTTTCTCTGCAGAATTAGAGCCCTGGTCGTGTTCAGTAGAGGCCTTCTTTTTGTCATCTTTCTTCTGCTTGCGGTTTCTTAGTTGGGCCAGGCCGCCGGCCAGGGAGCCAGAGCTCGATGGATTTTTTGGCTCTGCTGCCAGAACGGTCAGGCCTCTGGAGCTGGGAGGACTTTTCCGCGTTTTCGGAGCCATTGGATATGGAATTGAGATGATAAGAACATTCCAAGATCTGTATTTGGGTGCTCTGACATATCGCATAAGCCCGGTCACGTGATGTGGCGCGTCGCGGTGCTTCTTTGGTGTGCTGGTGCAGGTTTAGAAGGTCGAGGCAGTCACGTGAGGCCGATGCGGCGAGTGACCGAGGGAAATGTTCAGGTCGTGAATTCTGATCAAACTGCCATTACCAAAAGCAGGTGCAACGCTGACCGGTAACGACCGCCGAAGTACAGTTAGTAAAATTGAAATCAACGATGGTTGGGTTTGTGGGCAGCGCTCTTCCCAACCTCATAGGTCCCGCGATTGCGTGCCTATATAGTACGAATACATGACTAACGGTAAAAAAAAAAATGTATTTTGACAAACAAAACAAACAGCAGAAAAAGCATTTTTGCTATAAAAAAAAATATCGATAGACGCCCACGGTCTTCTCTCACGGCTTTCAAATGATAGACAATCGGCTGCTTCTCTAGCTAAAATCTTCACCTGTGCAGTTGCGCAAACACTCATCTAATTCGAAGTAGTAAAAGACTTTTACACCTATACGCCCAATGTGAAAATGAGGGGGAATTTGCAGACGATCCAAGACCTAGCCCGATCACAGAATCAAATGGTGGCACCACATCAGTCGTTGTTTTCTCAGCCAGGCTAGGAAGAGTCGACTCAAAAATAAGCTACGTGCCCCACTTATCTCGCTTTGCCGCTCAATTGACGCAAAGGTCTGTTTGATTCTTATTAAAGAAATGAGATCTTTGTAGAGACCTTTCTTGCTAAATTTACAAGACGTAAGATGTTCTTAAAATCACTTTACAACAAATCCTGAAAGAGGATAGGCAAAATTATACAATATAAAATAAGTCAAATAGCCGGGGATGTTGCAACCACAAAGGCTTAACACTTTCAAATGTAACATTCGTGAGACACATCCCTTGCTAGAATCTTTGGCTCAAACAAAAAAGACGAATATTGGCAAGATCCACAAAGCCAGACACGATATCATCGGCGAACCACCCTCTAAAGAAGAAACAGTCGACCAGGGATGTGCCACAGGCTCCGATTCATATGCAACGCCAGAGGTAGCCGGTGTGGCCTCGTCAAAGATATCTAACCCACAACCTGCGCCAACTGAAGTTACTGCCGAGACACAGCTGGTTTCTATATCTATTCCATACCCATTGCTAGCTTCGCTATGAATTCCCAGCACAACAAATCCATGGCTGCTCTTCAAACGAGAGGGCTCACTTGCAATAGGTGCCACACTACTACTGTATGTTAGCGCCACAGAAGTAACGGCTGAAGACGGAGATAAAATAACATAAGTAGTCTTTCCATCAGCACGAGAAATCATAGAAGTGGTGGTGAACGATCCTGTCCATGGTGAAGTGAAGCCAGACGCAGAAGACGGGCTCAATACGACTGCCGTTGTGCTTCCATCATTGCCCGTTACAACCGACGTACTAGTCAACGATCCTGTCCAGGTTGATGTCAACGTTGGTGATGAGGGAACCAAGACAACCGGCGTTTTACTTCCATCAATTCCACTCACGCTTGTGGTTGATGTTACTGACCCAGTCCATGTTGAGGTCGCCGTTGGCAGGGAAGGAGCCAAGACAACCGAAGTTTCACTTCCATCATTGCCAGTCACTGTCGTGCTTGATGTCACTAACCCAGTCCATGATGAAGTTGGTGCTGGAGATGAGGGAACCAAGACAACTGGCGTTTCACTTCCGTCATTTCCAGTCACGCTCGTTGTTGATGTCACCAACCCAGTCCAAGTTGAAGTTGATGCTAATGACGAAGGAACCAAGACAACTGGCGTTTCACTTCCGTCATTTCCAGTCACGCTCGTTGTTGATGTCACCAACTCAGTCCACGTTGAAGTTGATGCTGGTGACGAAGGAACCAAGACAACTGGCGTTTCACTTCCATCAATTCCAGTCACGCTCGTTGTTGATGTCACCAACTGAGTCCACGTTGAAGTTGACGCTGGTGACGAAGGAACCAAGACAACCGGCGTTGTATTGCCATCATTTCCAGTTACTGTCGTGGATGATGTCACTGACCCAGTCCATGTTGAACTTGATGTTGGTGACGAAGGAACCAAGACAACCAGAGTTGTATTTCCATCATTTCCAGTCACGGTCGTGGTAGATGTCACTGACCCAGTCCATGATGAAGTTGATGCCAGCGACGAAGGAACCAAGACAACTGGCGTTTCACCTCCATCAATTCCAGTCACAGTCGTGGATGATGTCACTGACCCAGTCCATGTTGAAGTTGATGCGGGTGACGAAGGAACCAAGACAACCGGACTTGCACTTCCATCATCGCCAGTCACTGTCGTAGTTGATGTCAATGACCCAGTCCAGGTTGAAGTTGATGCTGGTGACGAAGGAACCAAGACAACCGGAGTGGTATTTCCATCATTTCCAGTCACGCT